>AWOL01S0073342.1:67273-91269 GCA_000715115.1 Nicotiana otophora | reverse complement strand
GGGGGGGGGGGGGGGGAGGAGTCACCTCTCCGAATAGAGCATGAAGATTAAAAGTGACAATATCAAGTTGAAGACTTCCATCCTCTAGCCTTGAAAGATCCAAGACATCATTGATCAGTGTCGCTAAAAGATTGCTGCTCTTGAGGATTGTTTCAACCATCAGACGTTGCTCCGGAGTTAGATCAGTTTCTTGCAGCAACGAAGAAAGTGCAATTATCGCATGCATGGGAGTTCTCATTTCATGATTCATAACAGCCAAGAAATCATTACGTGCACGAACAGCCATTTCTGCTTCTCTTCTTGCCAGATCAAGAGCCACATTCTGCTCCATAAGAAGATCCCTAGCCCTCATCGATTCTTCTAAAATTGCAGCATGTGAGAGAGCAACAGCAACCTGAATTGACAACGCGTAGATTAAATCACACTGGGCACTCAAGATTGGCTCTTAGTTGATTAAATAGGCGTATACACACCTAAAACTAGTTGTAACCAGACACTAACAGCTAGAACAGAGTATTTTCCTATGTCTAGAAGTATAACAACAACAACAACCCAGTATAATCCCACTAGTGGGTCTGGGGAGGATAGTGTGTACGCAGACCTTACCCCTACCCTGGGGTAGAGAGGTTGTTTCCGATAGACCCTCGGCTTCATCCCTCCAAGAACTCCCCACCTTGCTCTTGTTGTTGTTTTTAGAAAATGCCTAGAAATATTTGTGATCCTCTCATAGGATATAATATTTAATAGAACTATGAAGTGCATATATTGTTATTTACTTTAAATAATGGTTTGTATCATTACTATCTTATCAAATGTTATTGAAACGCGTTACTCTTTTTTCTTCCATATTCATACATGTCAGGATCTATTAAACTCTTATAAGCGATTCCGATTTTTGTCTCTGATTCCGATTTTGAGATCGAGGCCAAGTTGATTGAGTTGTGTTTTCCATCAATATCCGTTGGAAATCCAGGAATCAGAGACAAAGATAATAATTCTTAAGTATGGAGAAAAAGTAAAAATTCCTGAATATCGTACAATGTAAACAGCAAAAACAGTAAAACTTGGACACGTCGCCTGTAAATGAAAAAATATCATGATTATTTAATGAGTCAAGCTAAGACTAGGCTTGCCACTTGCTAGTGAGCTAAATTACATTCGAGAACAGTGCATTACCAGGGACAGAATGGAAAAGTTAAGTTTCTAAGTTTCTGATGAAGAAGTAAGATGCCAGAAATGTAACTTTTTGAAACAGCTCTGTTGAAAAATCATTTTTGTAGCAACTCAGTAGTATTTACTTTTATACACTTAAATACATTATCCCAGAAGTGATTCACTTCACAGGATAGAAGTACTTAAAAAACTACATATAATAAATTTTATGTACCAAGAAAGGACTACTCAATTAATTCAGAATGGCAGTTCCTAATATTTTTATATACCATAGATCCTACTTCCTATGCTTCTAATACAGTATGTCAGCTATGAAAGCAAAATCCAGTGGGAGTTAAGGTCCTAGCAGAAAATCTACTAAGATACACTCAATAAACACATCCACAGCCAGCTTAACTATTCACTCACCGGAAAGCAATCAACAGATGAAAGATATATATAGTCATAATTCACCTGCTGATTCATCTTTGAAAATATTTATAATAACAATTTTACTAATAAAAATTCAGCTCTGCAATTCCAATTTATAATACCAATAATACAAATAACAACTCAGCTATGCAATTCCTGTTGCAGATTATCAGAGGATATCTCAGATTTTTGTAATTGGTCTTCTCCCTATCTGTTATTTGACAAAATGTTGGCCTGAGATGAGTTTAAATGGAGAAACATGGTTAACGAGGATTCATCTGGTCAACCCCAACCCTAACTTGTTTGGGATTAGTTGTTGTTGTCTTCTCCATATCTAATTTCACACCCAAAACTCAGTATGTCCACATGGTTGTGCGCAATCCATACTCGTACAAAAGAGAAACTACAAAATATTACATGAAGGAACTTCCAATAGAAAAATCAAACCTGATCAGCTACCACTTCAACAAGCTCCAGCTCATGGACATGCCATTGTCTTGCACTGTCTGAAGGAAGCATCAAAACCATTAAAGCATAGCGCTTTGTTGAAAGTTCAGGCCAATCATTAATCTGAAAGTTTGAGAGATGCAGAAGCGGAACCCTGACAGCAACCACCTCACCAGGCATGTATTTCCCAGTAGGTCGAAGTTTTGCAACAGGAGAATTTGGTGATATTTTTACTGCACGGTTTGTACTGAAAACTTGGTTGATTACAGGAAGTTGTATAGGTACAGTCAGTCCAACTGGATTTTGATGACGTAGAGTGTAAGAAAGTTGAAGCTCTACTCCAGTACGTGTGGGCATCCACAATGCACACTCTTCTAAGGCCAATGTTCTTCCTAGCTCAACCAGTGTAGTCTTTAGAATAGTATGTCTATCAAGAGTGCTTCGGATTTCATGAGTTAGCATTCTAACATGTCTACCAGTCTCCTCTTGAGTGCGAATAATACCCATTTCACGATCAAGCTGTGCAGCTTTCTTTTTCAAGAATAGTTCCCTAGTTTTGACACTTAATAAATCAGGAATGATGTGGACAAGCATGAGCGCAGTTATACATGATACCAGCGCAGTCAAGACCTTTGCAGTAGTCATTACTATTGCCACATTCCTTGTATGCATATTAAATGTCCATAAGTTGATAAGATGTGTTGCTCCACAAAGAACTATGAAAGCACCAAACTGCACAAGAACCCATCTATATGGAAAAACAGCAGACTTCTTAACGAAGTATATCAACTCCACTGGAATGGAGAAATAAGCAAGTGCTATGAAAAAATCAGATATGTACTGATACTTCATTAGCAAGTCATCAGCAGGCAATTGTGGGTCGATGATGCAGTTACATGAATCCACGATGGAAGATAACTGCAGCAAAAATTAGGGCATAAGGTCATGAAAGAGAAGGAAATATGGCTCAGAAGAATAACAAGTTAAACAAGAATTAGACACTGAACATAACTGCAGCATAAGTTATGACATACTTTCGTGAAAAAGGAATTCTGCTTCAAATGAACAAGGTGAAGTAGAAACCAATAATAAAATATAACAGCTAAGTTAGTGTCAAATTATTGTGCTTAGAGTCAAATCATAGCGCCCTTAACACCAAAAGAAAACTAAATTGTGACTTTCATCTCTATGATACATACTTTTTGTAAGCCGCCTCTTTATTGATTTAATATGCCTAGATCTCTAAAAAGCTAAAAGCTAAAAGTGTTGGATGAATTCGGGGGTCTAAGTGTTTCTTTCAATAATATCCTTTAGACAAGAATCATAGAATATATTGAAAAACATAACTCTACTTCAGCAGTCTTGTTGGAAATGATAAGATTGTGTCCTAAACATGATCTAGTTCTTACAATGCAAATGCTACCCACAAATATTAGAAACTAGGGGTCTTCACCATCGTATCTTGGAAAAACGCTACACCAAGTACTCCGCATAATTTGTTTTGCATTTAAGGGATATACAGACAAGCTGAATAGGAGGGAAAATTAGTTGTAGAGGTTGAAAGAGAAATTATTTCCTATAGGTATCGTAAGTGGATCAAAGTTCATTGATGATATGGAACTTATTGATCTTCCTTTACATGGTGGACAGTTCACATGTTCAGAGGGAATAATGAAGAATCAGCTTCGAGAATAGATAGATTTTTGGTTTCATGACAGTGGGATGATTCCTTCAAAGCCATCAAACAAACGGTGCTACCTAGGGTAGAGTCAGATCATTGTCCAATATTGTTGGAGTGTGGGGAATGGGAAAGAAGGAAGGGGTACTTTAAGTTTGAAAACATGTGGTCTGGACATGCTAATGTCCTGTCCACAGTGGAGAATTAGTGGAATTCTTATGAGTTCCAAGGCAAACCAGATGTGGTTCTAGCAAAAAAGCTCAGAAAGTTAAAAGAAGATTTAAAGAATTGGAAAAAAGAATTTTTTGGTTACCTGGGAAGAAGAAAAGATCAGATTTTGCAACAATTGGAAAGAAGGGGGCAAAGTGATAATCAGAATAGTAACTTAGAGGAAGAAGAATCTAATAGAATAGCATTAACAAAGGAATACATGATATAGCCAAGGCAGGAGAGATACAACAACAACAACAACATACCCAGTAATATCCCACACCGTGGGGTCTGGGCAGGAGAGATACAATGGAGACAAAATTCCAGATTTTTATGGATCAACCAGAGGTAAAACACTAGATTTTTTCACAAAATAGCAAATTCAAGCATGAGATATAATTGGATAGACAAGCTACAAATTGATGGGGAATTCACTGACGATAAAGTACGATTAAAAATCACATCCTTGAGTTCTACAAAGATCGTTTTCCAGAGAAGGAGAATTGGAGACCTTCATGGATATGCCCTGAGCTTGCTATGATCAGTGACCTGAAGAAAGAATGGTTGGAGAGACCTTGATGAAGCTGAGGCAACAAGAGTTATTAATATGGTGGAAGGGGATAAGCCACCTGGTCCGGATGGCTTTAATATGAGTTTCTTTAAGAAATGTTGGTATATTGTGAAAGAAGATGTTCTGAAGACATTTGAGGTGTTTTACAAGGAAGGAGAATTTGTTAAAAGCTAGAATTCTACCTTCATTGCTTTAATTCCAATGAAGAAAGGGGCTGTCAACATCAAGGAATTCAGACCTATTAGTCTGCTTGGGAGCATAAACAAGTTGATAGCTAATGTTCTCACTGAGAGAATGAAGCTTGTAATATAAAAATTGGTATTTGTAAATCAGAATGCTTTTATGAAAGACAGGCAAATAGCAGATGCAACACTTTTGGCAAATGAATGCAATGACTCCTATTGGAAAAGGAAATTGTTTGGAGTGGTGTTTAAACTAGACTTGGAAAAGACTTATGATCATGTCAACTGGCCTTGTATGTTGAAGATGCCGGAGAAGATGAATTTTGGAGGAAGATGGATTCAATGGATATAATTCTGTTTTTCCACTGCTAAGTTCTCAATTCTTATCAATGGTAGTCCAGTAGGGCATTTTAATTCCCAAAAAGGCATGAGACAAGGGGACCCACTATCTACTTAATTTGTTTCTTTTAGTGATGGAGGTTTTGAGTCAGATGATCAAAATTGCTGTGAGAAGCGACTGGATAAATGGCTTTAAAATGGAGGGTCATTCAGGAAACTTTATAGAAGTCTCTTATAGCTTTATGTTGATGATACAAGATACATTGTTAATGTGTGGGGCTGAAAGAGAATAAGTGCTGCATTTGAGAGTGGTTTTGCTGGCTTTTGAAGCAGTAACATGACTGAAAATCGACTAGGCCAAGAGTTTAATGTTTTCTTTGAATGCTAACAGTAATGTAAATATGCTGGCTGATACTGTGGGTTGCAAAGTTGAAAATTTTCCTACCACCTATCTAGGATTGCCTTTAGGTGCAAAATTCAAAAATAAATCTGTATGGAATGGAGTTGTTGAGAAGTGTGAAAAGAAGTTGGCTTGTTGGAAGCAACATTACTTATCATTTGGGGGCAGACTGACATTATTAAATAGTATCCTTGATGGCATACCAAGAGGTTGTGAGTTCGAGTCACCCCAAGAACAAGGTGGGAGTTCTTGGAGGGAAGGATGCCGAGGGTCATTTGGAAACAGCCTCTCTACCCCAGGGTAGGGGTAAGGTCTGCGTACACACTACCCTCCCCAGACCCCACTAGTGGGATTATACTGGGTTGTTGTTGTTGTTGTTGTTGTTGCTTGATGGCATACCAACCTATCTAATGTCCCCGATCCCTATGCCAGCTAGTGTGGAGAAGAAAATTGATAAAATCAAAAGGCAATTCTTATGGGAATGTAACGAAAAAGGAGGATATATCATTTAGTAAGGTGGAGCATTGTGACAAAACATAAGAAGGAAGAGGGGCTGGGAGTTAGAAATTTAAGAGCTCATAATTAGAGTTTGGTTTGTAAATGGCTATGGAGGTTAAATGATGGGAAAGATGCTCCCTGGAAAGAATTGATTGAGGTGATATATGGGAAAGTAGATTTCTGGGCACCCAAGGCAGTAAAGACTCCATGGAGTAGCTGTTTGGAGACAAATCAGTAATCTCTGAGAGGAAGACGAGTTGCTCCAGGGTTCTAGTCTTTCTGGTTCAATAAGTAATGGGAAGGTGGGTAATGGGAAAAAGATCAGATTTTGGAAAGACAATTGGGGTGGTTTTGGTTTGTTGAAAGACCAATTTCCCAACCAGTACAAATTGGCTTACAATCCTGATGCAATCTTGGTTGATATATTTACCGATACATGATGGAACTACCAGTTTAGAAGTAATCTCTTTGATAGGGAAATGCAGGGAGTTGATAAATTTATACAGACGATGCAATTAGTAGAATTACTGCCAGATAAAAAGGATTGTTTTTTCTAGAAAGCTAGTAGAATTACTGTCAGTTCATTTTATAAAATCCTCAATGCTGCTCAATCAATGCAAGCACAGAAGTGGCCTTGGAAGATGATCTGGAAGACTATAGTCCCAACAAAAGTGGCATGTCTTTGTTGGTTAGTGTCTCATGAAGCATGTCTGACTCAAGAAAATCCGATGAAAAGGGGTTGGATCATGTGCAGTAGATGCTACTTGTGTGAAAAGGATAGTGAAACTGTGAATCATATTTTTGTGCACTGTGAATTTGATCCGGAAGACTAGTCCCAACAAAAGTGGCATGTCTTTGCTGGTTAGTGTCTAATGAAGCATATTTGACTCAAGAAAATCTGATGAGAAGGGGTTGGATCATGTGCAGTAGATGCTACTTGTGTGAAAAGGCTTGTGAAACTGTGAATCGTATTTTTGTGCACTGTGAATTTACTAGGCAGGTATAGACCATGTTCGTGGCTGACTTTGGCATCCATTGGTGAAGCCCTATGAAGTTCAGGAGCGTGCTGTAGTGCTGGGAATCCGCATGTCTAGAAGCATCCCTAAAGAAGATCTAGAGAGGTATTCCTCCTAGCATTGCTTGGACTATATGGAATGAAAAAATAGAGGATGTTTTGATGGCAAATAGGAGCAGCTGCAGTCTGTTAAATATAATTTCTTACATTCAGTATTACTGGAGAGATGGAAAATGTTGTGCTGAATTTTACATAACATGCTGGACATGCTTGATTGCTTAGGGTTTTAATGTTCTTCAACTAGCTTTCTCTATGTAATTTAACAGTATCAGCTTGATGATATTTTCTGTTTTGTAAGACCTTTCCTTATAATTTAAAAATAAAAAAAAAGCCTCTCAACTAAATTTAAAAAAAAAAAAAAAAAAAAAATGTGGACCGGGTGCTCGTGGATTAATTGGATTGCTCACATCAATTCTCCTTTTGGCAGTTACAGATCTATAGTGCCACTTGCAAATAGTTGCTATCTCATAATGAATATCATTTGGTAAAGTTCATCTCTTCTTCCACTCCCAGTTTCTCTTCTTCCACCTTCTAGCGGGAGGGGAGTTGTTGTCGATATAGTAGACATCCTTATTTCTTTGATTCATTCTGACACGAAATCTATCAATGGGGAAACAACAGTCAATTGCTGGAGTCACCTCTTAATCCCTTTCTCTTGTAACACCCTTTTGATTCATTGTACTCCGAGCTTTACACAAATTTTGCTAATTAAATAAACTTTTCAATCCGCTCTCTATGGATTGCATGTTTAGTTCATTGCAGTTAATAGCCGATCCTCCTTCTTGACCCACTTATTCATCATAGCAGAGAGAACATGATCAAAGTAAGGTGAGTAGTAGTATATAAAGAGAGTAGAACTCCGGCGACATAATACATATAGGAGAATGATGCCAAAGTCAACAAGATCTTGTTAGATCAGACTCAAGAGAGTTGAGTCAAACTCTGGAGAACTGGAACATTGACAACTGCAGCATCTTAAGAGCCTTTTCCAGAATAGATCATACCGGCGACGGGAACCTTCCAAGACCAGAAGGAGTCAAATCCATGAAACCAAGGCCTCAAAATTCCTACTCATTCGTCCAAAGCTGGACCTTCTTCATTTTAAAGGATAAAAACCTCAAGCAGGGTTGTGCAAGTGTGACAGGTACTTTCAACTTTACCTTTGATTTCAATTCCTCCAAGATCCATATAGGCAAGATAAGTTGAATTGGCCAGAAAACTACTTGTGGAGGTCGATTTAAAAAGCAGTTATACCCAACGGGCAGTTAGAAGTGGTTCTCAACACTCATGGATAAATTGCATCGCTTAGTAGATTCTCTTTTTACAATTACTAGTCTATGGTGAAGCCACTTACTACTAACTATAAATATCATAGTTGGCAATCACAAGGGATCAATGCTTATCTCATTTGGTAAAGTTCCTCTCTTCTTTCACTTACTTCTCCTTCCTCACTTCCTCCTCCTCACAAAGGTATACTATCACATTCGGAAATTGTTGAAATGTGTGACCAACTCATCTAAAAGCTTAAATAGTTGGAGAGAACACACTTTTAATTACTTAACTATATCATGTCTTTAACAGAAACAGAGAAACCATAGAAACCCAGTCGCATAAATGACCACTTAGTTTCTTATATTTTATATCATTTCTCTTTCAATTCTCTGTAATCCGAGCTATGTACAAAAAAATTCTACTTATTGAATAAACTTCCACTTATATATTAATAGTTGATCATTACAATTTGAGTTCATTTAAATATTATTTATCATTCTTAAAAATCGTCCCTAAATCTCAGTATACTCCACACTCCAAGAACTAATAACCTTGCTCGACGAAAATATAACCTTTCAAATCACTAAAATGCTAACGTTAACTGACTCGCAATTTCAATTATGCCATTTGGCGTATCATAAATTAATTAACTTGAGCTAAATAACTCTTAAAAAGACTATTTTTCAACAATTAAAAGTCAAACTTAGTAAAAAGGGAGTAGTAATTAGGGTTTAAAGGGACTTACAAAGCGATTCATGCGGAGAAGAGATCCCATCGCGAAAATAATTGGGAGATGATGATCACATTCACAGTAAAGAGGGGAAAGTGATATACAATACAATGGACTTGGCCTGAAAAGGAAATGACCAAGTTGAGTGAAATGACTTCACGGGTCAACAGCTGTTTATAAATAACACTCGGGTTAACTCGGCCGAGTTGAATGGCGAATACTAACTTTTGAATTTTTATGTCAAAGTTGACCATATTATATTTTTCACGTGTAAATGTTGGGGAAAAGGGCAAAAGAAAAAGAGCTTATCTATAAATGGGGTATCAAGCTATGGTCCATTAATCAGCACCAAGACTACTTTTCCTTTTTTCTTTTTTTTTTTTGGGTAATATTTCGCAAAAATATTTCTATAATATGATTTATAGTCTGTTTGGCAAAGCTGCAAAAATTAGCTTATTTTGAGAAGTGTTTTTTCTCAAAATACTTTTGGTGAGAAACAATTTGTGTTTGGCTAATTAATTTGAAAAGTATTTCTGAGCAACAATTAGTGTTTGGCCAAACTTTAAAAAACCGATTCTAAATATATATTTTCTCAAAAGTATTTTTCAAAAAAATGCTTTTGGAGAATATTACTTTTTTATGCTTCACCTCAAAAGTATTTTTTTTTTCTTTCAAAAGTTTGGCCAAACACCTTAATTCTAGAAAAAAAACACCTTCGACGAAAATAAAAACGTTTTTGTCTCAAAAGAAACTTGGTCAAACAAGCTATTAGATGTATTTATATTCTTTATATTATAAATCACACACGTATACCCCTATATTATGAAAATTATATGAAAAGAAATCCTTACTCTTCGGGCTAAGATGCTGACTTTGCCGTGGAAAGAGTAATGAGAGAAAAGCCTTAACCTTGTCTTGTTCTACCCTTTGAACTCAGATTGAAGAACATCATATAATAGTGTTAATTAAAAAGGGTGTAAGCATTTGATTTTATAGTACGATGAGTATATATGCATTTGAATCATATTACATGTACGTTTAGGGGTCGGATAGTAGGGTGTATAAGTATAATGCTGAATAGGGTATATTAGTAATGTTGGTATTAGTTATACTGACATATTTCTTATCTATTGTTTGATTTGATATATTAAAGCATTGCATAATTTCTAAAAGAATTGTTTGTTTACAAAAATACTCTCATAACCAGTCCATCACTTTATCTTTTTAAAAGAAACATATGTTGAGGAATATTTTTATATGAAAAGGTTTAAAAAGTTATTTGATTTGTCTACCTATATTGCAATATAGAACTAAATATTTATAAAAGAAGAAATATGTTAAGTATTTATTTATTTACTAGAGATATAATTTTATTTCTCACTTTCTTGGATTATATCAAACTTGCATTAATATAATAGTATATTTTTATCAAACATAAATTTTGAAGGATAATTTTGTCTTTAACTAAGCTAATGCATGCATTAAAACTCATTGCATTATTAATAATATTGTTTCTTATGCATTAGTTATGCATAGGATAATACCAAAATGCTTGCATATCTAATGCATATGTTCAAAAAGTGTATCAAATAAGGTATTATTAATACATAAAGCTAATGCATGCATTACTTTATCTAATGCATCCTACCAAACGATCCCTTAAAGTAATCTACCTTTTCATATTGTTAACTCTAAATTTTGAGTGAGCCCCTATCACTTTCACACCGGTTAAGATGTTACCTGTATATGAAATCTTTCACTACAGTGAAGACTCCATCACCATAACTGTTTGTGCATGGAGGCGAAGTAAAGATTTAAAGTTTATGAGTTCGAAAATCTAATTTGTTTAAGTTATTGAATTCTAAATAAATAAATTGTATATATTCGATGAATTTCTCAAGACAAATATATGATTTGGACAAAAATTACTGGATTCGACCGAACTCGTAGATCGTACTCTAGCTAGGCCCCTGTTTATGCATATGATTTCTTAAAAGTATCATGGTTTAAATCTTTTTAATTATCTAAATCAAATGTGAGATGTCCTAATACAAAGTTGAATGTCAGTCTATGATTTTCATATTGTCAAAACAGAATTAAGCTTATCACTTCAATAGTAGTCGGTATATATTGTTGATGAAACTAGATCATATACTACCATATCTATATAGGACTGTCTTCTTTTTTGAAATATAATCTAATAAAATAACACTTTTATATATTTAAAAATTTATTAACTTAAACTTATCTTTACGTTTAATGACATCTTCTTATAGCCATAGAAATATTATGATAAATTTAAAACTACAAGATTTCAAAATATTTTATATATGTGTCAAAAGTTGTATTTTCCTTTTTAATTTCACATTTCGTCGAACATACAATATAAGACAAACAAGATTTGAACTAACATTATCTATGAATCCTCTAACTGAGGAACTGCACAATTAGACAAAGACATCCAGCTAATCCTAAAAATAAATAAATAAATAAATAAATAAATAAACAAATGAAATAATGCAATCAAGTTTGTCCATAGACCTTGTTTCGAAAATTTAAAATAAGAAGCAGACGCATTCAAAATATGTGTTTATTTATCAACGTGGCTTATCATTTTAACTTCAAGTTTGATATATTGAATCTGAAATTTTAAAAATATGTTTTAGGAGTTTTTCAATCACAAAATTCCAACTATGTTTTTATTTCCAAACACAACTTCAATTTTAAATATTTTATTTTTACTAAACTTCAAATAGTTGTTACGACCCGAAATTCCCACCACAAACCATGACGGTGCCTAACACTGAATGTTAGGCAAGCCAACATAACAGATATATAAAAAAAAGCAATAAATATCTAATAACTGGCCAATGACATAACATAAACTATCCAAAGATCTTTGGTGTCACAAGTCATGAGCGTCTAGATCCAGCTAAATACAAGATTCAAAATTAAATAGAACACTGTCCGAAATGAGAGGAAACAATACAAAGAAATAAGAAAATGACTTCAGGATCTGCGAATGGAATGCAGCTCTACCTCGAATCACGGACTAGTAGCTGCTAAGTACCTCTCGGGACTCTGCTGATACCAACGTCAAAATCTGCACAAGAAGTGCAAAAAAGTAGTATGAGTATAACCGACCCAATGTACTCAGTAAGTGTCGAACCTAACCCCGATGAGGCAGTGACGAGGCTAAGACAAGACACCTACTAAAAACTTGTACAGATATAAACATAAAGCAACAAAAATAACAAGTAAAACGTTTAAAAGTAATAACGAGGAGGGGACATATAAAAGGGAGCAATAACCGGAACAATAAGTACCGAATCACCAAATAGTCTCTTTCTGAAATAAGCAACAAAATCACCAAGTTAAATTCACAATCCAAGTACCAAGTAAAAGCAATGAAAATATCAAATTGCACAGCATCACCCTTCGTGCTTTTACTCGCATCCTCACCATATAATATAATAACTGCAATGGCATAGCATCACCCTTCGTACTTTTACTCTCTTATTTACATGATATGATAAATGCAATGGCACGACATCACACTTCGTATTTTTAATCCCATCCTCACATGATAATCATAATAAAGCAATCAAGTGCACGACATCACCCTTCGTGCTTTAATCCTCACATTCACTCAATCAATGATAACAATATGTAAATAAGGTACGACACCCTTCATGCTTTTCACTCTTCCTCACCAAGCAACAATAATAACCCAAGGTATTAAACAAGGTGGGAAGCAAATTTCAACTTCAATCGTGGTGTTAGAATAAGCAATCTCAACTTTCAATATCTCTACAACTTCAAGATAAGCAATAAATACGGAAGCCCAATTAAGAGTAACCATCTAACTAAGACATGGAAGGCATAGCGAATGGAACAACACAGTACAATAAGATAATTTTCAGCCGCATGCTTTAACTCATGACAACGCATATATACTCGTCACCTTTCATATACGTCGTCCCCGCAAATAATTCACATAGCAATTAGTACAACAAGTCCTAATTCCCTCAAGTCAAAGTTAAACACGATACTGACCTTACTCCGCAACCAAATCAACAATCAATCGCGGCTTTGCCTTTCGAATAAGCCTCCAAACCATTCGAATCTAGCCAATTATTGATCAAATAATTCAAAATAAGCTTTAGAAAACTACACACAAATAAAAAGGTTCGATTTTGATTATTTTGAAAAAGTCAACAAAAGGCAACTCCGGACACGCTTGGTCGAAATCCAAAATTCGAACCAGAACCCGATTACACATTCACCCTCGAGCCCGATTATATGATTTGTTTCGAAATCCGTCCTCAATTTGAGTTCTAAATCTCAATTTTATAAAATTTATAAATTTTACCCAAAACCCCTAATTTCTACCATGATTTCATATATTTTGTCATGCCCCGGAATTTCCACCCTCGGGACCGTGATGGCGCCTAACATCTCACTTGCCAGGAAAACCAACGTTAGATTAGTTTTAAGCCATTTTTAAATAAATCGAATTTAACTAATGTCAATTACTGAAATAAAACTAGAATAAAGTACGGAAAGCCATAATAACTGAAATATCTAAATACAATCCTGAATCTAGTGTCACAAGTGCACGAGCTACTAGAATAATACAGATAAAGGTTTGAATGAAAGTAAAGACATCTAAAAGAAAATACACAACTAAGATATAGTAGAAGGGGACTTCAGGGTTGCGAACACCGAACAGATGTATCTCAAGTCTCTGTACTGATAATCAACCCGAGCAATCTACTGACCGCCGTTGGGACCGACTCCAAAATCTGCACAAGAAGTACAGAGTGTAGTATGAGTACAACCGACCTCATATACTCTGTAAGTGTCGAGCCTAACCTCGACTTAGTAGTGACGAGGCTAAGACGGAACACTTACAATAACTTGTACGTAGTATAAAAATAATGACAGAAAAAGGAACATATGGAAAAGTAAAGCACTTAACTCATGAAAATAACCCAATCCTCAAAATCCAGTAAATACAGAAATACCAATCCTCAAAGTCTCGTGCGAAAGCACTAAAGCCAACACAATACAACAAGGAATACAAAACACATAAACTGTTATGGTGCGCAACCCGATCCCATCATATACGACCCTCTCTTATTCCACCATGTAAATATCAATAATAATAAGTAAATATATGTTGCGGCGCGTAACCCGATCCCACCATATAATCAGAGTCAATATCATAATCCTCCATCATTTCACCATATCAATCCACCCTTATTTCACCTGTTGCGGCGTGCATCCACCGTACCAATATAAATCATCCCTTATTCAACCTGTTGCGGCGTGCAACCCAATCCTTAAATAAATCAATAAGTTCAATCAATTTAATAACTCGAATCACAAGAATCTCTACGATTAACAAATATGAAAGCTACAAATCAAGAGGGAATCTCGTACCAAATCATGAAAGGCTACAATTAATACCGAGCAACAAGATAAGTCAAATATATGACAGTTAACGGGTACACGTAAGACAATTAAAGCAAGTATGACTTAAGCATGGAAGCATGGAAGAAATTACCATTTATAATGCGAGAATAATAAATGACAAGTAGCAAGTTAAGGCATTTGAAGCAATTAAGGCATGTAACAATCAGGACATGGAGTGACATAATTAATGAAATACGGGTAGACATGGAAACATGTAATTGACGACGTATATACACTCATCACCTTGCATATACTCCGCTACACATGAAATTCACATATCACATAGCTCAAAGGTCCCTATTCCCTTAAATCAAGTTTAGACCCAACACTTACCTCACTCCGCAATTAACTCAGAGCTCTATCGGGGCCTTTCCTTTGAATCCGTGTCCAAACCAGTTGAATCTAACTAAAATCAACTCAATAACATTAAATAATGATAGAGAAATCAATTACAATATATAAAGTTAAGATCTTTACACTTTTCCCAAAAAGTCAACAAAAGTCAACTTCGGGCTCGCTTGGTCAAAACTTGAGATTCAGACTAAAACTCATTTACCCATTTACCCCCGAGCCCAATTATGTAATGAGTTTCGAAATTCGACCCCAATTTGAGGTCTAAATCCCAAATTTGCAACCCCCCCCCCCCCTGATTCTTCCCAAATTCCTAGTTTTCTACCATGAAAGGACAAAGATTATGTATGCTAACCTATGAAAGGATGATGAATTTTCTCTTCCAAATCGCCTCTAGGCCGAGCTCTAATGGAATGATGGTGAAAAATGGATGAAATCCCCTGCTTGGAAATGTTTAAGGTCTGGGCGTCAGGCATTCTTCGCGTTCGCGAAGGGCATGCCGTGTTCACGATACACAGCGACCCAAAAGGTCTACGTGTTCGCGAAGGCTGCTCCCCCCAGGCCTTCGCATTCGCGAGCCAATGCTCGAGTTTGCGTAGAGTAACACTGGTCTCCCCTGTCCAGGTCCATAACACCACGTGTTCGCGGTATACTGTCCGCGTTCGCAAAGGGCAACCCCCCTCCACTTCGCGTTCGTGCTCGCATCCAGTCCTTCATGTTCACGAAGAGTAAAATCAACCCAACCCAGCTTCCCCTTCCCGATCGCGAAGCACAATGCACCAGGTGACAGCTGAAGCTCAAAAACCAGAAATTCTAAGTCTGAAATGGTCTGTAGCCTATCCGAAACTCACCCAAGCCCTTAAGGCTCCAAACCAAACATGCACAGAAGTACAAAAATATCATACGAACTCGTTCGCGCGATCAAAACACCAAAATATAACCTAGAACTATGAATCAGACACCAAAACGAATGAAATTTTCAATAAAACTTAAGAACTTTCGTTTAACAACCGGACGTACGAATCAAGCCAAAACAGCTCCGTTTTGCACCGAATTTTGCAAACAAGTCACAAATACAGTAATAACCTTATACCAAGTTCCGAAACTAAAATCTGGACCCGATAGCAACAAGGTCAAACTTGGAATTTCTTTAAACCTTTAAACTTTAAATTTTCAACAAATTGCGATAAATCAAGCTAAGGACTTCCGAATTCGATTCCAGGTATACGCTCAAGTCCCAAATCACGATACGGATCCACCGGGACCGTTAAAATGCTGATCCGGGTCCGTTTTCTCAAAACGTTGACCGAAATCAACTCAAATGAGTTTTAAGGCATGATTTCACGTTTTAATCAATTTTTCACATAAAAAGTTTTCGAAAAAAGACACGGACTACGTACGCAAATCGCGGAAGGCTAGACGGAGCTATTCGAGGTTTCAAAATACAGAATTTAGGGTTAAAACTATAAATGACCTATCGGGTCATCACATTCTCCACCTTTAAAATAATCGTTCGTCCTAAAACGGACATAGAAAAGTATCTGGATTGGTGAAAAGGTGTGGATATCTACTCCGCATGTACGACTCGGACTCCTAAGTGGCTGCCTCGATCGGTTGACCTCTCTACTGCACTCGAACTGAAGGATAACTCTTAGACCTCAACTGTCGGATATGTCGGGCTAGAATAGCCACCGGCTCCTCCTCATAAGTTAAATCTTTGTTCAATTGGACTGAACTGAAATCTAACACATGTGACGGATCACTGTGATACTTCCGGAGCATAGACACATGGAACACTGGATGAACTACTAATAAACTAAGTGGCAATACGACCTTGTAGGCCACCTCACTCACTCTCTAAAGAATCTCAAAGGGTCCGATATACCTTGGGCTCCACTTGTCCTTCTTTCCGAACCTCATCACACCCTTCATGGGTGAAACCCAGAGCAATACTCTCTCTCCAACCATGAATGCAACATCACGAACTCTACGGTCGGCATAACTCTTTTTCCTAGACTGAGCTGTGCAAAGTCGATCCTGGATAATCTTGACCTTATCCAAAGCATCTTGTACCAAATATGTACCCAACAACCGAGCCTCCCGCGGCTCGAACCATCCAACTGGCGAACAATACTGTCTCCCGTATAGGGAGCCATCGGAATGCTCAACTGGTAGCTGTTGTTGTAGGCAAACTTTGCAAGTGGCAAAAAGTGATCCGAAGAACCTCCGAAATCCTTAACACAAGAGCGAAACATATTCTCCAATATCTGAATAGTGCGCTCGGATTGTCCGTCCATCTGGGGATAAAATGTTGTGCTGAACTCAACCTGTGTGCCCAACTCACGCTATACTACCCTCCAAAAATGCGAGGTGAATTGCGTACCTCGATCAGAAATTATAGACATGGGCACACCATAAAGACAGACGATCTCGCATATGTAAATCGCAGCTAACTGCTATGAAGAATAGGTAACTGCCACCAAAATGAAATGTGCCGACTTGGTCAACCTATGCACAGTGACCCATATTGCGTCGAATTTCTTCTAAGTCCNCCCCCAATTCTTTCCAAATCCCTAATTTTCTAACATGAAAGAATAAAGATTAAGGTTAGAAATTAATGGGTGATGATGGAAATGGAAGACAATAAGTTAAAGTACACTAACCTATGAAAAGATGGTGAATTTTCTCTTTAAAATCGCCTCTAGGCCGAGCTCAAATGGAAAGATGGTGAAAAATGGGTGAAATCCCGATTTTTAGAAGTTTATATGACTGGGCGTTAGGTGTTCATCGTGTTCGCGAGACACCTGACTTGTTTGCGAAGGGCACAGCCCAATTGGCTTATGTGATCGCGAAATACTCCATGCATTCGCGTAGGCTTAGCCCACCTTGCTTTTGCGTTCGCAAGCCTGGGCTCGCGTTCGCATAGAGTAATTTCCATTCCCGAGCCCTGGCCTCTCTAGCACTGCGCACTCGCGATATGCTGTTCGCGTTCACGAAGGTAAACCCCCTTCCACTTCGCGTTCACGTCTAGTACTTAGTGTTCGTGAAGAGTAAAATCCACCCCGGTCCCAACTACTCTTCGTGATCGTGGGAGTATCTTCGCGATCGCGGGAGTATCTTCGCGATCGTGAAGAAGGATTCATCAGACACTAGCAGGACTCAAGAAAACCAGAAATATCTAAGTCCAAAAACATCTGCAACCCATCCGAAACTTACCCGAGCCCTCGGGGCTCCAAACTAAACACGTACACAAGTACAAAAATATCATATGAACTCGCTCGCACGATCCAAATACCAAAATGACTCCTAGAACTACGAATCGGACACTAAAATGAATGAAATTTTCAAAGAAACTTAAGCATTTTCATTTAACAACCGGACGTCCGAATCAAGTCAAATAAAGTCATAAATACTGTAATGAACTTATACCAAGTTCTGAAACCAGAATCCGGACCCAGTAGCAACAAAATCAAACTACGATCAAACTTGGAATTTCTTTAAACCTTTAAACTTCTAGTTTTCAACAAATGGCGATAATTCAAGCTAGGGACTTCCGAATTCAATTCCGGACATATACCCAAGTCCCAAATCACGATACAGACCCACCGGGACCATCAAAATACTGATCTGGGTCCGTTTGCTCAAAACATTGACCGAAGTCAACTCAAATGCATTTTAAAGCATGATTTCACATATTTAATAATTTTTCACATAAAAACCTTTTGAAAAAAATACGGACTGTGCACGTAAATCGGGGTTGACTAAACGGAGCTATTCGAGATTTCAAAACACAAAATTGAGGATTAAAACTATAAATGGCCTATCGGATCATCACATATGTAATGTTAAAAATTCATGAAAGGTAATGAAGAATTGATAGAAAATGAATTAGAGTTGCTTACCAATGAATTTGGAAGAAAACGTTCTTCCAAAATCATCTCTAGAGTGTTTGGGGTTGAAAAATGGTGCATAATGAGCTAAGTCCCGTTTTTTCCCTCTTTTACCCAGCTGCAGACGTTGCATTTGCGAATAATTATTCGCAAATGCTACAGTGCATCAGACCCACTGTAGTCGCAAATGCGACATATTTATCGCAAATACGAACTGTCCACCTTCGCAGATGCGGTTAATTACTTCGCATATGCGAAGCTGTCCTAAATGCTCAATGGTCGCAAATGTAGATAAAACGTTCGCAAAAGCGAACTTTCCCTCCCTTGGAAATGCGATGCCCAACCCCGAGTCCCCATTTTGCAAATGCGATCCAATAACCACAAAAGCGGGCATTTGCGAGGATTTGCAAGCTTGCACCAACAAAAGCCTTGCACCATCAGTCATAAAACCATCTAAAATCATCCGATACTCACCTAAAACTCACTTGAGCCCCTCGGGCGTCAAACCAAACATACACTGTCACGACCCAAAATCCTAACATGTCGTGATGGCGCCTAACGTGGAACTAGGAAAGCCGATTTCTCGCAAATATTTCCAATACTTTAAACAAGAATGAATTTAAAGCAGTTTTAGTAGTAAAAGTTCTCAAAACCGGGATAGAAAACCAAAAACATAATGCGGAATTCCCAACTATCGGGGTGTCACAAAGTACATGAGCATTTATACCTCACATGTCTGGAAAACACGGTCTATAATAGTCTGAGACCAAATATAGTAATCAAAAAGATAAGGAAAGAGAGACAAGGTCTGCGAAATACCGGCAGCTACCTCGAAATCTCCGGATAATTAACTTTGCAAAAAAATCAACACCAATTGTGTTCGAGAACACCTGGATCTGCACATGAAGTGCAGGGTGTAGTATGAGTACAACTTTCACGACACAAACTCCCTCCATATAACGTCGTGATGGCACCTAGTCTCTATGACTAGGTAAGCCTAACAAATTGCAAAAAATAACAAATGAAAGTAAAACTTGACAACTAACAACACCGGATAACTGAATAACTAGTAATAATGCTGCTGGGCATGTATGATAACCAATACTCTATAAATACACGGTCTTCCCAAAACCTGGAACATCATAAGTCACAAGCTACAAAAAGGAAACTAGTATCTCTATACACCAGAGTCTAACAAAAGAAGTCTGGAAGGTAAATGACATAGGAGAGAATAAAGGGGCACTCCTAGGTCTGCGGACACGGCAGATGTACCTTGAAGTCTTCATACAGCAGCAAGCACTCTCAGCTAATAGCGGGGCTGATAATAAGTACCTGGATCTACACACAAAAACATGTGCAGAAGAGTAACATGAGTACACCACAACGGTACCCAGTAAGTGCCAAACCTAACCTCGGTCGAGTCATGACGAGGTCAGGTCAGGTCCACTGGTAGATAATAATTAAAGCAAGAGAATATACAGTATAATGAGAGACTAGAATTTAACAAAAGGAACATATCAAGGCAACAGTACAACACACAGGGGTAAACAACAGGGGATCTCCCGAGATACCGTCTCGTAGTCCCAAAATAATTATACAGGGAGAACTCTCGAGGTACCGCCTCGTTATTGGAATAGCTCAATTAAGAATGAAAACAAACTAATACTCATTTAAACGGTATAACTCAAATTAAAAGAAAAACATGTTGCTACTCAGTAAAATAAATGAGGTTTTTCAACAAATAGCTCGTCTACGTACTCGTCACCTCATGTACACGACGCTCACATATCACAACAGTACAAAATCCTAAGGCGATTTCCCCCCACACAAGGTTAGGCAAGCCAGTTACCTCGAACCAAGCTCAGTCTGCCCTTTCCTCGATTATCCAACTCAGAATGGCCCAAATCTAGCAAAAAACAATTACATATCATAAATACAACTATAATAGACTAATCTAATTAATGAAATCAAGATTTTAACAAAACTTTTGAAATCCGTCCTAAAAAGTCGACCCGGGCCCACGTCCCGAAATCGGTCAAAAATCACAAAATCCGAAAGCCCATTCACTCACGAGTCCAACCATACCAAATTTATCAAAATCCGTCCTCAAATGACCACTCAAAATCCAAAATAAAACTCTTCAAATCCCTAGTCTCAAACTCCCAAATTGCACCTTAAATACACACTAACTAGGTGAAAAAATAAATGGAGAAGCAAGATTATTGATAAAAAATAAGCACAAGGGACTTACCTCACGAAATCCATCGAAAATGCTCTCAAGCAATCGTCAACCCGAGCTCAAAAATGAAGAAAATGGCCAAAACTCTCGAAGCCTTGCTTAAAAAGGTTCTACACAGACATTTCCGCATCTGCGGACCACTGGTCGCACCTGCGACGCCGTACTTGCGAAATTTCCCTCACATGTGCGGAAATGACTTAAGGAGGTTGGGTCCGCATCTGCGAGTAAGGGGCCGCACCTGTGCGCCCGCTCCTGTGGATATCTTCCGCTTCTGCGATCCTCACGCTCCAGGCCCCGTCCGCTTCTGCGCTCCATCTGCCGCAGATGTGGCTCCGCTTTTGCGGGCCAATCTCGCACCTTCGCCTATAGACCAAGCTTGACCAAACCGCACATGTGCTCTTCCTTCTGCACGTATGAGTCCGCACCTGCGGTTTTCCCACCGCAGGTGAGAAACACCAGAAACCAGAAAACTTCAGCAATTAGCCTAAGTCCAAATTCAATCTGTTAAGCATCTGAAACACACCCGAGCCCCTCGGGACCTCAACCAAATATACCAACAAGTCTTAAAATACCATACGAACTTAGTCGAGCCCTCAAAACACGTCAAATAACAACAAAAACATGAATCACCCTCCAATTTAAACTTAATGAACTTGAAATTTCAAATTTCTACAATCGATGCCGAAACCTATCAAACCACGTCCGATTGACCTTAAATTTTGCACACAAGTCATATTCTACATTATAGACCTACTCCAACTTCCGAAATCAGAATCCGACCCCGATATCAAAAAGTCCACTTCTTGTCAAAAATCTCCAAAAATTCAACTTTAGTCATTTCTAGCCTAAATCAGCTACAAACCTCAAATTCACAGTCCGGAAAAGCTCCTAAATCCAAAATCACCCAACGGAGCTAATGGAACCAACAAAATTCTATTCCGGAGTCATGTTTATACAGTTCTGACTACGATCAAAATCCTAAGACTTAAGCTTCCGTTTAGGGACTAAGTATCCCAAAATCACTCTGAAACCACAACAACAACCTCCTGGTAAGTCACATAAGCAGAAACAGTTACTGAGAAAGCAGAAAATAGGGGATTAGGTCTATTACTCTCAAAACGACCGGCCGGGTCGTTACATCTTCCCCCTCTTAAAATAATCGTTCTTCCTCGAATGACCATAAAGACATACCTGAAGTGGTGAAAAGATGAGGATAACGGCTGCGCATATCCTGCTCGGTCTCCCAAGTCCCCTCCTCGACCGACTGACCCCTCCACTGAACCTTCACGAAAATAATGTTCTTTGACCTCAGCTTTCGAACCTGCCTGTCCAAAATAGCCACTGGCTCCTCAACATAAGATAGATCCTTGTCCAACTGGACTGACGTGAAATCCAACACATGAGCCGAATCGCCGTGATACTTCCGGAGCATAGAAACATGGAATACTGGATGGACCCCTGCAAGAGTGGGAGGCATGACAAGCTCATAAGCAACCTCCCCAATACGTCGCAACACCTCAAAGAGACCAATGAACCTTGGGCTCAGCTTGCCCTTCTTTCCGAACCTCATAACGCCCTTCATAGGCGAAACCCAGAGCAAGACCCCCTCTCTAACCATGAATGCAATATCACGAACCTTCCGGTCCGCATAACTCTTCTGTCTAGACTGGGCTGTATGAAATCGATCCTGAATCACCTTCACCTTATCTAGGGCATCTTGAACCAAGTCCGTACCCAATAATCTATTCTCATCAGCTTGAACCAATCCACTGGAGACCGACACCGCCTACCATACAGAGCCTCATACGGTTCCATCTGAATGCTTGACTGATAACTATTGTTGTAGGAAAACTCCGCAAGTAGCAAGAACTGATCCCAAGCACCCCCAAAATCTATCACACAAGCGCGAAGCATATCCTCTAGTATCTAAATAGTGCGATCGGACTATCCGTCCATCTGAGGGTGAAATGTTGTGCTCAACTCAACCCGAGTACCTAACTTCTGCTGTACATCCCTCCAGAACCGTAATGTAAACTGCGTACCCTGGTCAGAGATGATAGATATCGGTACGCCATAAAGCCTGACAATCTCACGGATATAAATTCGAGCCAACTTCTCGGAAGAATAGGTAGTCATCACAGGAATGAAATGATCTGACTTGGTCATCCTATCCACAATCACCCAAACTACATCAAACGTCTGTTGAGTCCCTGGAAGCCCAACAACGAAATCCATAGTGATCCTCTCCCACTTCCACTCCAGAATCCCTAACTTCTGAAGTAACCTACCCGGCCGCTGATGCTCATACTGCACCTACTAGCAATTTAGACACCGAGCTACATATTCCATTATGTCCTTCTTCAATCTTCTCCACCAGTAATGTTGTCTCAAGTCCTGATACATCTTCGCGGCACCCGGATGAATGGAGTATTGCAAACTGTGAGCCTCCTAGAGAATCAACTCATGTAATCCATCTACATTGGGCACACATAGCCTGCCCTACATTCTCAATGCACCATCATATCCAATAGTGACCTCTTTAGCATCACCGTGCTGAATTGTGTCCCTAAGGACAAGCAGATGTGGGCCATCATACTGACGCTCCCTGATATGATCATACAGAGAAGACCGAGAGACCACACAAGCCAATACTCGACTCGGCTCAGAAATATCCAATCTAACAAACTGGCTGGCTAAGGCCTGAACATCCAACACCAATGGCCTCTTTGTTGCTGGTAGATATGCTAAGCTCCCCAAACTCTCCGCCCAGCGACTCAAAGCATCGGCCACCACATTGGCCTTCCCGGGATGGTACAAAATTGTGATATCATAATCCTTAAGCAACTCCAACTACCTCCGCTGACGCAAGTTAAGATCCTTCTGTTTGAATAGATGTTGCAAACTCCGGTGATCAGTGTAAATCTTATAATGGACACCGTACAAATAGTGCCGCCAAATCTTCAAGGCATGAACAATAGCTGCTAACTCAAGGTCGTGGACATGATAGTTCTTTTTATGGGGATTCAACTGGCGCGAATCATAAGCAATCACT
>AWOL01S0073342.1:22003-61130 GCA_000715115.1 Nicotiana otophora | reverse complement strand
CTGGGGTGGAGTCTCTCAATAAACCGTCGAACCCTCTCTCGAACTGTGGCAACCAAGGCCGGTGCATGTCAGGCCAAATCACTGAAGCGAACTGCATATGTTGACACAGTCATAGCACCCTGGCGCAGCTGCTCAAACTTCGCGTGCCATGCGTTCCTGAGGCTCTGAGGGACATACTCTCTCAAAAACATGTCCGAGAACTGAGTCCATGTAAGTGAAACTGCCTAATTCAGACTACTCAACTCATAAGCACGCCACCACTGATAGGCTGCTCCTCTAAGCTGGAAGGTGGTAAAAGAAATCCCACTCGTCTCCGCTATGCCCATAGTACGGAGAATACGATGAACTCCTCCAGAAAACCATGAGCATCATCCGTAGAGAATCCGTTGAAGGTAGGTGGGTGGTACTTCTTGTACCTCTTAAGTCTGAGTTACTCCACCTCAGAAGTGATTATCCTAGTCTCGTGCTGAACCGGAGCTACCGGCTGCATAGGGATGAACTCTAGGGACTGGTCAACCTGGACCCTCTGCTCAGGAGTACGGGATGCGGGAGTCTGTGCCCCTCCCCCGGCCTGAGATATGACAGGAGCAAGTGGAATCAATCCAGCCTTAGCTAAGGTGCTGAACATGCTCAGAAACTGGGCTAGAGTTTCCTGGAGAGTTGGTGCAACAACATGTATCTCAAGTGTCTGCCCTCCAGTTGGAGCTACTAGAGGCTCCTCTGTAGCAGCTCGTGCGGGTGCTCTGGCTGCATAGCATGGACGTCANAGCTACTGGTGGCTCCTCTGTAGTAGCTCGTGTAGGTGCTCTGGTAGCACCACGTGGACGTCATCGGCCTCTACCCCGGCCCCGGCCTCTCGCGGCTCTAGCAGGGGGCGCGGGTGCCTGGTCATCAGATCCTCCGGTACGTGTCCTCACCATCTGTGAGAGAATAGAATACAAAAGTTTAGAATTTCAAAGTCAACAATTTAGCACGACAAGGAATCAAAGAAGTGAAATTGTTCATAACAGTTCCATAGCCTCCCGAAGATAAATACAGACGTCTCTGTACCGATTCGCGAGACTCTACTAAACTTGCTTGTGACTCACGACACCTATGAACCTAGAGCTCTGATATCAACTTGTCACGACCCAAACTCCTTCCGTATAACGTCGTGATGGAACCTAGTCTCTACAACTAGGTAAGCCTAACAAATTATGGAAAATAACAAACGAAAGTAAAACTTGGCAACTAACAGCAGTGGATAACTGAATAACTAGTAACAATGCCGCTCGGTATGTACGATAACCAATACTCTATAAATACACAGTCTTCCCAAACCCCAGAATATCCTAAGTCATAAGCTACAGAAGGAAACTAGTATCTCTATACACTAGAATCTAACAAAAGAAGTACGGAAGGTAAATGACATAAGAGAGAATAGAGGGGGACTCCGAGGTCTGCGGACACGACGGATGTACTTGAAGTCTCTGTATAGCAGCAAGTACTCTCAGCTAATAGCGAGGCTGATTAGAAGTACCTGGATCTGCACACAAAAACATATGCAGAAGAGTAGCATGAGTACACCACAATGGTACCTAGTAAGTGCCAAGCCTAACATCGGTCGAGTAGTGACGAGGTCAGGTCAGGTCCACTGGTTAGATAATAATTAAAGCAAGAGAATATACAGTATAATGAGAGACTAGAATTTAAAAAAAGGAACATATCAAGGCAACAGTACAACACACAGGGGTAAACAACAGGGGATCTCCCGAGATACTGCCTCGTAGTCCTAAAATAATTATACAGGGAGAACTCTCGAGGTACTGCATCATAGTTTCAAAAGTAAATATGTAGGGAGAACTCCCGAGGAACCGCCTCGTAGTCTCAAAAGTAAATATGCAGGGAGAACTCCTGAGGAACCTCCTCGTAGTCTTAAAAGTAAATATATAAGGAGAACTCTCGAGGAACCGCCTCGTAGTCTCAAAAGTAAATGTGGAGGGAGAACTTCCGAGAAACCGCCTCGTAGTCTCAAAAGTAAATATACAGGGACAACTCCCGATGAACCGCCTCGTAGTCTCAAACGTAAACACACAACTCAGACCGATAAATACAACAGTTAACAACAAGATTTCTACAGTTATACTGATAAAGAATAAGGAAAACCAGGAAAACAACTAGGCATGCCTCACAGAATTCAAGTAAGCAGTTAAAGCACGTAGACATGCGATATTAGACTAAACAGGATAACTACACATATTGAAATAGCTCAATTAAGAATGAAAATAGACTAACACTCATTTAAACGGTATAACATAAATTAAAGGAAAAACATGTTGCTACTCTGTAAAATAAACCGAGTTTTTCAACAAATAGCATGTGTACGTACTCGTCACCTCATGTACACGACGCTCACATATCACAACAGTACCAAATCCTAAGGGGATTTCCCCCATACAAGGTTAGGCAAGCCACTTACATCGAACCAAGCTCAATCAATCAGTAAGAATGCCCTTTCCTCGATTATCCGACTCTGAATGGCCCAAATCTAGCAAAACATAATTACATATCATAAATACAACTATAATAGACTAATCTAATTAATGAAATAAAGACTTTAACAAAAATTTCGAAATCCGTCCTAAAAGGTCGACCTGGGCCCACGTCTCAAAATCGGGCCAAAATCACAAAATCCGAAAGCCCATTCACTCACGAGTCCAACCATACCAAATTTATCAAAATCCGACCTCAAATAATTACTCAAAACCCAAAATCAAACTCTTCAAATCCCTAGCCTCAAACTCTCAAATTTCACCTTAAATACACATTAACTAGGTGGAAACATAAATGGGAAAGCAAGATTATTGATAAAAAATAAGCACAAGGGACTTGCCTCACGAAATCCCTCGAAAATGCTCTCAAGAAATCGTCAACCCTAGCTCATAAATGAAGAAAATGACCAAAAATCTCGAAGCCTCGTTTAAAAAGGTTCTGCCCAGGCATTTCCGCATCTGCGGACCACCGGTCGCACCTCCGACGCCGCACCTGAAGAATTTCTCTCGCAGGTGCAAAAATGACATAAGGAGACTGGGTCCGCATCTGCGAGCACGGGGCCACACCTGTGCGCCCGCTCCTGCGGATATCTTCCGCTTCTGCAATCCTCACGCTCCAGGCCCCGTCCGCTTCTACGCTCCATCTTCCGCAGATGCGGCTCCGCTTCTGCGGGCGAATCTCGCACCTACGCCCACAGACCAAGCTTGACCAAACCGCACCTGAGTTCCTCCTTCAGCACGTGCGAGTCCGCACCTACGGTTTCCCCACCGCAAGTGTGAAACACGAGAAACCAGAAAACTTTAGCAATTAGCCTAAGTCCAAATTCAATCCGTTAAGCATTCGAAACACACCCGAGGCCCCCGGGGACCTCAACCAAATATACCAACAAGTCCTAAAACACCAATACAAACTTAGTCGAGCCCTCAAAACACGTCAAACAACAACAAAAATACGAATCCTTCTCCAATCCAAACTTAATGAACTTAAAACTTCAAATTGCTACAACCGATGCCGAAATCTATCAAACCACGTCCGATTGACCTCAAATTTTGCACACAAGTCATATTCTACATTACGGACTTACTCCAACTTCCGGAATAGCAATCCGACCCCGATATCAAAAAGTCCACTTCCGGTCAAAAATCTCCAAAAATTCGACTTTCGTCATTTCAAGCCTAAATCAGCTACAGACCTCAAATGCACATTACAGACACACTTCTAAGCCCAAAATCACCCAACGGTGCTAACGGAACCGACATAACTCTATTCCGGAGTCGTCTTCACACAGTTCCAACTACGGTCAAAATTCTAAGACTTAAGCTTCCGTTTAGGGACTAAGTGTCCCAAAATCACTCCGAAACCACAACAACAATCTCCCGGTAAGTCACATAAGTAGAAACAGATATGGAAAAACCAGAAAATAGGGGATCGGGACTATTACTCTCAAAACGACCGGTCGGGTCGTTACAACAACCAACTCAGCAAGTAACAATACTAAATAAAAAACTAAAAGTAGTGACGAGCTTCACAGCTGAGTCCCATTATTGTAATTTCCAACATAATAAGGTAGGCATGCTTTCAAGTTCAACATTTAAGGCCAAAGCAGTAATTTCATGTCATGTTCAACTGAAACAAAAGATAATATCTTTCAGAAATTTTTCAAAACATGGATATATGACAAATGTAGTACAACAATAATGAAATCAATGTATCATCTCAGAGAAACAGTCACTCGGTTCTCCCACTCGCTTAACACTCAGCACTCGCACTCAGTAGGTACCTGTGCTTACTGGAGGTATGTACAGACTCCGGAGGGGCTCCTTCAGCTCAAGCGCTATAATCCGCATGTACAACTCACGTGCTGCACAGACAACTCACGTGCTATAGTATCAATATCTGGATCTGTACGGACAACTAACGTGTTGCACGGACAACTCACGTGCTATAATATAATATCTGGATTCGCACAGACATCTCATGTGCTGCATGGACAACTCATATGCTATAGTATAATATCTCACAATCAGGCCCTTGGCCTCACTCAGTCATAAATCTCTCCAGTCTCTCGGGCTCTCAATAATCATGAAAATTAGCCCAAACAACAATGATATGATGCATCAATAATAAACAATAGATACTGAGATAAAATAACCAAGTAAATTGTGACTAAGTACAAAACTACAATTCAGCAGATAGTTCAACATGCACACGACCTCTCTGGGTCCCTACAATGCCAACACATAATCTAAACATGATTTGTGGTTCAATTTCTCTATTACATGGAGAATGTACAGATAACAACAAATTATTCAATTACACAGTTCCATAGAATTTGATCAAGTCACAATTCCTATAGTGCACGCCCACACGCCCATTACCTAGCATGTGCGTCACCTTAAAATCGATCATATAACACATAATCCGGGGTTTCATATCCTTAGAACCAAATTTAGAACTATTACTTACCTCAAACCGTAAAATTCTTTATTCTGCTATGCTCTTGCCTCACGAATCGGCCTCTGAACGCCTCGAATCTAGTTATAATTAATTCAATTCAGTCAATACGAATTATAGGAATTAATTCCATACGAAAATATAAATTTTCTAACAAAATCCGAAATTGCACTAAAACATCGCCCATGAGGGCCACGTCTCAGAACTCTACAAAAGTTATAAAATATGAACGATCATTCAACCACGAGTCCAATCATATAAATTTTATCAAATTCCGACATCAACTCGACCTTCAAATCCTCAAATCTTATTTTGAAATTCCTAGGCCCAAACCCTCTAATTTCACCTCAAAAACATGTAATCTAGTCGAGATACTCAATGATAATCCAATATTATTGACTAATAATGATCACAAGTGACTTACCTCAAGTTTTTCCGTGAATTTTCTCTGAAAACTTGCCCAAAACAGTGCTTGAAATGTCCCAAATGACAAAAAATATCGGAACCCCTTTGTTTTGTAATCTGTCCAGGGGTTCTGCTTCTGCGGAAAACTAACTGCATCTGCGGTCCCGCTTTTGCGGTCATGCTGTTGCTTCTATGCCGCTTCGCTTTGCCCAGCTCCCCTTGCCTTCGCTTCTGCGACCTTAGAGTCGCTTCTGCGGACTCGCTTCTGCGAGTTTTCATCCGCTTCTGCGGACCTCACGCATCTGCGATGCCCATCCCGTTTCTGCGAGCTCGCACCTGCGAGCCAAATTCCGCAAGTGCGATTGCACCAGAAGGCAGAAATTTTCAGATTTCTTCAAAGTCCGAATTTGATCCGTTAACCATCCGAAACTTATCCGAGACCCTCGGGACCTCAACCAAACATACCAACAAGTCCTAAAACATCATACGAACATATTCGAAACTTCAAATATCATCAAACAACGCTAAAATCACGAATCATACCCCACTTCAAGTTTAATGAAACTAAGAAATTCCAACTTCTACATTCGATGCTAAAACCTATCAAATCAAGTCCGATTGACCTCAAATTTTGCACACAAGTCATTAATGACATAACAAATCTATTCCAATTTCTAGAATTGGATTCCGACCCCGATATCAAAAAGTCAACTCCTCGGTCAAACTTCCAAACTTAAATTTTTATTTTCACCATTTCAAGCTTAATTTAGCTACGGTTTTCCAAATAATTTTTTGGACACGCTCCTAAGTCCAAAATCACTATACGGAGCTATTGGAATCATCAAAATTTTATTCCGAGATCTTTTACACATAAGTCAACATCCGGTCAACCTTTTCTACTTAACCTTGAAACTAAGTATTCTTATTTATTCCAAAACCTCACTGGACCCGAACCAATCACCCCGGCAAGTCACATAACAACTGTAAAGTATAAATGAGCAAAGATGGGGAGACATGGTTGTAATACTTGAAATGAACGACCGGATCGTTACATGCACACAAGTGTAATAACATTTAACAAACTTGCTCACTACCTAAAATCATCAAAAAAAAATGAAATAACAAGAATCGATCATCAAAACTCAAGAATTTCAATTTAAACTCAATTTTCACAAATTTTCACATAATGCATCGAAATGCGTTCGAGTCACCCTGGACCCGAACCAAACATACGTTCAAGTCCACAAATATTATAAGAAATTACCAAAATCGTCAAAATACCGATCTGAAGTCGTTTACCAAAAATGTTGACCGTGGTCAAATCTAGCCTCATTTTATGTCAAAAATCATATTTTCTTCAAACGTTTACGTAAAAACTTTCCGGAAAATGACACGGACCACACACGCAATTCAATAAACATTAAATGAAGCTATAGGAGGTTTCAGACCACTGAAATTAAGGCTAATACTCAAAACGACCTATCGAGTTGTCACAATATTACTTTTTTCTAGTATATATCAATTCATCTTCAAACCCCTAAAACAGTGAAAAATTCAAAGGGAATCTCCTTCTCCCTATCTCTCAATTAAATGGTAAGTCCCTTCCCTCTCGATAAGCAGTGATGTTTATTGACTTTTGGCACCACAAAAGAACCAGAAAGTCTCATGCCTTCGCAACAATTCAACTATATTTTGCAATTCCTATCCTCTTACAAAGTCTTCTATTATACCACAATATCTTTAACTTTCAACAGACATGGCAGAAGAAGTGATCCTTTTAGATTATTGGCCTAGTCCATTCGGAACAAGGGCAAGAATTGCACTTGCTGAGAAGGGAATCAGCTACATCCACAAGTTCGAGGACTTGCCCAATAAAAGTCCTTTGCTTCTGAAAATGAACCCGGTTCATCAGAAGGTGCCAGTTCTTGTTCATAAGGATAAACCTGTTTGTGAATCACATACCATTATTCAGTATATTGATGAAGTCTGGAATCAGAGTTTTCCCTTATTGCCCTCTGAACCCCACCAGAGAGCTAAGGCTAGGTTTTTGGTTGACTTCATCAACAAGAAGGTCAGGACTTCTTACAATTTTAATTTTACCCTTAAATTATTTAGAGTACTTTTATTTATATTTTGTACTCCTGCTGTCTTTCATAGTGTCAGACCTTATTTACTTGTTATTGTTATTACTTTTTATCTATTTTCTAGTTCTTATGATTCTATTGTTATTTTTATGGTTTCTGTTGACAGTACTGATATACTGTCTCTTTCCGTCTTCTTGAGTCGAGGGTTAATCGGAAACAACCTCTCTACTACTTCGGGATAGGGGTAAGGTGTGCGTACATACCACGCTTTTCAGACACCACTTGCGGAATTTTACTGGGTTATTATTGTTGTTCTACTTCTACTGTCATATATTATGTGATACTTTTCGCTTTTCGAGATTTAAACTTTTTAATATTGATCATGCATTTGGAGATAGAATTTTTCAATTTTTTTAGATAAAATTTACATATTCGGAAACTATATAAAAGGTACTATAAGTCACTATAATTAATAATTTAAAATATATAAAAATCATATGAAAAAATTACATCAAAGAAGAATTCGTTTGACTTTCGAAATCCAAAAACCTTCACATAAATTGGGACAGAGGGTGTACTTCATAATATTAGATTGAGATGAACTGAATTAGCGATGGCCAGTAAAGATTTATATAGGCAGGGGCGGATCTACGTTGCAAGTTAGGGGTACTACGGTACCCGCTCGCTTCGCTAAAATTTCTACCATGTACATAATATCTCTGTGAAAAAACGTATAAATGGATAGAATGACACACAAAAGTCACAACGTGGAAGTGGGTGCCATTTGTTTAACCTTCCCTTTGAAGGCTTTTCTTGGCCTCAAGAATGCAAGTTCAATTCCCTATTGGAGCAGCTCCTTTGATTTTTCCTTTTTTCTACTTATTAAGATTTTTTTTATTTTTAGTTGAACCCTAGGGCCTCATATCTTTTCCTTCTTTTTCGGTTCTTTCCCTCCTTTTATTATTTGTTAAGTCTCCCTTCTTCATTTTTTTTTAACTTTCAGTCCTCATTTTGTTTATATCATTATACCTTATTTTATAAACAACTATTTTCTATAGTAATTTTAATTGATTTTAATTAGAATATAATTTCTTTATTTTTAATGAAACGATATTAATTTATATATTGGAATATAATTTGAGCAATATCTTCTATTGGGTTTTGAAAAAGAACTAAATGGCTTGATTGATAGTCGTTTTGAGTTGAATATCATAGGTTGAATGTTGAAGGTTTTTCTTTGAAAATAATTGTCATATAACTCAACAATTAAGATGAAAAAATAAACAAAGAACAATACAAGTAAATTAATTTAGTCAAATAAAGAATATAGTGTATTTAAGGTACCCTTTAAGCAAATAGTTATATTGGAGGCGCTCTTTCATGAAATGTTATTTTTCTTTTGCATTTTTATTTAGAATGTGTTTAAATTAAGCGTTAAAAATTTGAACTAAAATCGAATTTATTTGCTTTGTGAATGAAAGGCCTATTCAAATTAACCAAAAACTAACCGAACCGACCCATTATTCCTAATCTGTCTTTGTAGCTACTGACATGTATACTGTATGCATAATATGGTGGCACCCGCAACCTTCGAATCCTGGATCCGCCTCTGTATATAAGTGACTCAACTTACTTGGAGTTGAGGCATAGTTATTATCGCAATAGTGTATCTTAACCAATTATAACAAATTACTTACTTATTCTTAAAATTTACCAAATTATGATGATCATAAATAGTTACATGTTGTTATAAGACACGCTTTAACATAATAGTGTAAAAAAAAATTATACATAATAAACGTACAAAAGTTAAAGTCTATTTGAAGTACCAAAAAGTATCAAGAAAAAGATGGGGTCTTAATTATAGTACAAAGCTTGTAAGCATTTTGACATTTTTTAATCTAATGGTAATTTAGGTATACGAGTCAAGTATAAAGGTATGGATGGGGGCAACAGAAGAGCAAGAAAATGGCAAGAAAGAACTTGTGGAGTGGTGTAAGTTGTTAGAAGCAGAGCTTGGAAACAAACTTTACTTTGGAGGAGATGCCTTTGGATTTGTAGACATAGCCCTTGTTCCCTTCTACAAATGGTTTATTGTTTTCAAGAAATTTGCTAACTTCAACTTAGAAACAGAATGTCCAAAGCTGGTGATGTGGGGCAACAGATGTTTGAACAGAGATTCTGTATCAAAGTCTCTTCCTACTTCAGAACAAGTCTATCAAGCCTATTTGGAATTCAAGAGAGGCTGGTGACATTACAACTTTTCTCTCATCCAAAACGTTTATATTGGTTCATTCTTGGTTTTTAAGTTGTCTTGGAACATCAATTGGGAAAGAAAAAAAAACCAAGAAAATAGATATTTTCATTCATCTCAACTTGTGCGTATCACAATTATTGCATCGTGGACCTGATATGTATTTTTCACCGGTACAAGTATTAAGTAAGAGCCCGTTTGGATTATCTTAAAAAATTGACTTTGCTCAGCTTCTTGCCCTCCGGCTTGTTTAAGCAAATTTTATTGGTTTTTTCTTTAAAGGGTGTGAATTGGAAATGGAAGAGACACATTTTGGATTGCACCTCTCCATCTCACCCTTCCTTTGTTAATAAATTTAGAATCTTGGCCTCATTTTTTATACATGAAAAAATTGAAAACTTCTTCCTCTTTTCTACATTGTTGCATTGTTTTTCCAAATAAACAAAGTGTCAAGTGTGATTTGCTCCGTTCGTTGAAGTTCTGTAATTTCGATTGCCAGTATTACAAAATAGTTTTTCGTTCTATCGTGGTAGGAAGTAATCCATAACCTTAAGCAACAATGAGGGGATTAAATTCCTTAAGGACACACAAGCAACTTGTGACCTCGGAAATTATTATGTTTTATTTTATTGAATTAACGTTTCTTTGGACACAGTTTACTAACAATCTTAATGAATTTAAGCTATTTTTGGATGGCTGTTAGAGAGGAGAACCAGAGCGAAAATCTTTTTCTGTGATTAATGAACAAGCAGTATTTTTGAAATGAGGCCGAGAGTTCCTGGCACATGTGGGGGTCGGGCCGCATGAATGATGGAGAATTATGACACAACCTATTTCTTAGAATTGATGCGTTGTTGTTTCTCGAACATCTTTTTGTTGCATTTTGCTGGTATATGATGTGGCAAAGTTGTACCAAATGTTGTATGGCCATGAAATTTGACAGCAATGATCTTGGCCACTCGGTCAACTAATAGAGCAAATTTATCTTGTTTTAGAATTTTCTGCTATAAAATACATATATGTTAAGCATATGAATTGTTTGAAGATTACCATAATGATGTTACCTACTGCCACGTGTTGCTTTGGCTTATGAAATTACCAATTAGGAGGAAGGCATGTCAAATAGTTGCCTTGAAGTAAGAATTACTGGTTATAAACATTCCAGTAATTTGAAGACATGACAAATATGAAGGCATTGGGTAAGCGACACGTTGTTATACTTCTTGTCAAGAATGATAAATTTGGATCAATTAAAAATGTGGTGGCTTCTTTTTAGTGTTTGACGCAGTCGTTGCTATCGATACGGCGAGGATCACCAAATGCCATTTATAGGGAGAGATATTTAGCCAATTGTTCAAATGCGGAAAATTTATTCTCTCCAAATTTGACAAAACGGTGCGGCCAATCATCAAGTTTTCTCAAAGTTTATTTTGATGAATCATTAGATTCTATATAAACTTGACAAAACTACCGGTTATATCCATTTATAAGTAATTTATTACAAAAATTGATCAATTTATAAAATATTACTAATATTAGCCAAATGTTACTAATATTAGTCAATTAGCTATTTGTAGCAAAAAAATAAATTTGCTTTCTTTTGAGTGGGTGGAATAGATTGAGCACATCTTAAGGAGTTTGAATTTCAGTTTTGGGAGAACTTGGTGGAGTTTTGAGGTGGTTTGAATTGAAATTTCTAAGTAGAAGATGAACATGAAAAAAATAATATGTGTATCACAGTATGTATCATTTGTGTATCACATATGTATCAAATGTGTATCACATATATATCCATGTATACCTCTGTGTGTGTACATGCGTGATACATGTGTCGTAGAAGAATTTTTTGAACTCGATTTAAACTACGAATTTTGATACCAAATCAGTCCAAATCACCTCCAATCTTCCTCAAATTTTGTATATTGACTCATCTATATGTTTTCAATAAATTTCAACCATACCCATGGAAAAATATCCTTTTTGCTTAGATTTTTGAAATTTTGTATTTGTTTTTTGTGTTTCATCACCTTGTTTGCTACCTCTATGGAATTTTCTTTCCGTCTTGCATCTAATATTGTTGATCACACTTAAAATATGAAAGTGGATCTTTGTGTGTGATTCTTGAAGAGAAAGAACCTTATTTATTTAGCTTTTCAATTTTTATATGTGCTTGGCTAGTTTTAGTAAGTTTATAATTAATGGCTAGAGGTTGATAAGTTATAATTTATTTGGGACGTTTCTGCAAGATTCTCTATAAATATAGCAGCCATTATGTCATTGTTGTGAAGATTGCAGCCCACAACGTAAATATAAGTTGTGGAATTTACATGGAATACAACCCTTTAAAAACTTATTTATATTCCCTACAATTGCTTTTACAAAATTACTTTTAGTACAACTTATTTTAAAGTCTTACCTTTTTAATTAAATTATGTACAATTTTTCATATCCTAAAATCTCTCCCTTGAGATTCTCTCTCAGTTAAAAGATATCTCTTGGTGATTCTCTCTCACCTAACGTATATGTCACTATCAATTTTCCCCCAAATTTCTTCAATAAAAGATATTTCAGTATATCACAAGCGTCTATCCCCTTTTCTTCGTCCCATATATTCTGTGTAGGTCAAAATGCATAAAAAAACTCATTGCTCAGGAAATCATGGACAATGGTGGTAAAGACAATGTTCGGATTAAAGAAATTTCAGAATCATCTGTTGAAAGAACTATTTTTTTGTCAATATACCATAATTCTGGTGCACCAACATCGTATGCTAGCCATCACCCTCATTCTAATTATCAACAAGTTGCATCTGATAAAAAGCACAACACAAATGAATCTGTGAAGAAAAAATAATCTTTTGTCTTTCACACCCATGGTGTTCTTTTTCTTCGATTTTTTTCCCTTTTGTTTTCTAGTAAATTCAATAAATTGTTAAAACATAAAAGTTGATACTTTTGAGTTTATTTCTCTGAGAAGTTAACACGATTCAACATTTTTAAATTTTAAATCATGTGGTATCAAGGATTAAAGATAAAATACCAAAATATTTATGTATGAATTTGTGTAGTATGTACATATTTTTTATATGCTTACAATATATCAAGAAAAATCAAATATTGGTGCAATATTCCTATACATTTAGTATAATATACATATATATAAAGAAAATCGCATTTACGGGGACTATATATTAAGTACCATAATATGCATATACTATATATGAATACATTATTCGTATACAAATATACGTATTTACAGAATATATTTAAGAGCTCTATTATTTATATACAATATAAAGAATATTGGATTTAAGAGGACTATCTATAGTATAATTATAGTATATAGTATATAATATATTTATACTATGTTTAATATTTAATATCTTTAAGTATATTGCATATATAAGGTAGAAGATATATTGTTTTATTTATATATGTTATTTAACCATTATTTAATATATTTGTAATGACCTGACCGATCGTTTTGCTTTCTAGGACCCCGTTCCCCTAAATAAAACTTCCCGTATATGCTTTTACTGTTTTATGACTTGCGGGGATGGTTAGTTCGGGATTTGGAAGGGTTCGGATTGATATCGGAACACTTGACTCCTTAAGTTGGCCTTAAAAGGCTAAGTTTGACTTCGGTCAACGTTTTGAGTAAACGACCTCAGAATCGGGATTTGATAGTTCCAATAGATTCGTATGATAATTTCGGACTTGGGCGTATGCTCGGGTCGAATGTTGGATGACCCGAGAGCGTTTCGACGCCTAATAGTGAAAGTTGGCATTTTGGGTGAATTTCATGAGTTTGGGTTGAAGTGGATCTTTAAATTATAGACGTTCATTTGGGATTTCGGGCCTGAAAATAGCTCCGTATGGTAATTCTGGATTTAGGGGCGCGTCCGGAAGTAGATTTGGAGGTCCGTAGGTCGTTTCGAGGTCATTTGGCGAAAAATAAAAATTTGAAGTTTTTGGAAAGTTTGACCGAGGGTGGACTTTTTGATATCGAGTTCGCATTCCGATTCCGGAAGATGGAGTAGGTCCGTAATGTCATTTAAGACTTGCACGCAAAATTTGGTGTCATTCCGAGTTGATTTGATAGGAATCAGACGCGCGGAAATATTTTTAGAAGTTTTTGAGTTCTTGAATTAATCCATGCGTTTTGGCATCCGATTCATGGTTTTTGATGTTATTTCAGTACTTCGATTGCTCGAGCGAGTTTGTATGATTTTGTTAGAATTGTGTGGGTGTTTGGTGTGGAGCCCTGAGGGCTCGGGTGAATTTCGGATATTCGGGAGGATGAGAAAAACTTCAGTTTTTCTGGTATTTCTTGGCAGCTGTTGCAGGTCTCGCAAATGCGAGAGTTTGTTCACATTTGCGAACCTCGCATTTGCGAGGAAGGGTTCGCAATTTCGAAGAAAACTAACCTGGGCAGTGTTCGCATTTGCGATCTCAACAGTGTCCGCATTTGCGACTCCTTGGTCGCATTTGCGACCTTGATAGTAGAAGCCCAGGTTCGCATTTGCGATGGATTTGTCGCATTTGCAAACCAGGTGTGGCAAATGCGACATCTAAGACCGGGCACAACTCTATTAAATGCGGGACTTAGGCCATTTAGCTCATTGTTTTTCATCTCTTGGGCGATTTTGGAGCTCTTGGAAGGGGATTTTCACCTAGTACTTTGAGGTAAGTAATTTCTACCCAACATGAGTGAAATGCATAGATTATGGGTAGATTAACATGTAAAAATTGGTGAAATCAAGGGTTTAGATGAAAAACTCAGGTTTTGGATAAAAATGGGATTTGACCACAAAATTGGTTATGGAATTCAATTAAAATCATATATTTGAGTTCATGAGGTTATGGGTATCAATTTTCTTCGAAAATTTCCGGAATCCGGGCACGTGGGCCCGAGGGTGAATTTTGAAATTTTTTCAATTGGGGTTGGGTAATCGCTTTAATAGTTAGAATATGAACTTTTGAGCCTATATTGACTATTTTATATAATATTTGACTAGTTTCGAGTCATTTTGGCACCAAATTGAGGGTTTGAGCACAAATCTTAGATCGAAAGTAGGCTTGAGACAAGATAAGTCTCTTTTCTAACCTTATAAGAGAGAATTAACCCCATAGGTGAATTGAATTAAAATGTGCTTGTATTTGTGGGGGCTACGAACGCACGAGGTGACGAGAGTCCGTATGTAGCTACTAATTATGCTATTGTCCGGGTAGTCTAGGACCCATACCATGCTATACTTATAATGTTTGTACCCTACTTGTTAACTTAATTGCTTAAGTCTTTTGAAACATGATAAAAGAATTAAATTTCACTTACTTGAAGTTGTGAATGGAACACTTGACTGTTATTGAGAATTTGTATTTTTTTTAAATATTTTCTATTTATGGACCGGGCCGAACGCCTCGGTAGCAGATAGATGCATCTATGGTTCGTGCCATTCGACCCTCGGCAGTGCACAGTTTAAATATTATGTTGGATCGGGCTGTACGACCTCGGCATAATTTGCGCATGATAAATCTTTGGAACCAATTATAATTGATATTGCTTCTTTGGCTTGAGATATAAATTGTTTAATGATGGAAAAATAAATTTGAAACTTAATATTGGTGAAATGATTATTTACTGTTTCCTGTTATTGGGTTTTCAGTATTCTTCTTGTAATCCATGCTTAATTAAAATTTTGACATATTATTGTTAGCCCATAGTAAGTGTCAAAGTTGACCCCTCGTCACTACTTATTTGAGGTTAGACTGGATACTTACTGGGTACATGTTATTTATGTACTCACACTATACTTTTGCACTTAAATGTGCAGGATGTGAGGCAGGTGCATCTGGATATCAGTGTGGTGCGTGCACTTGATTACCACTTCGAGGCTTCACGGTGAGCTGCCTTCTGAGCCCGTTCTGCAGTAGCCGTATTCTTTCTTTTGATTGTATTTTTCTATCGATTTCACTTCGGAAAGTAGACTAGTATTCTTTTGTATATTCTACCAGATGCTCATATACTTATGATACCAGGTCTTGGCACACACTAGTAGACTTACGGTTTTGGTTTTATTCTATGATTATGATTGCACACAGTTGCTTTCTTGTTATTTATTTTAGATCTGTTATTTCTCAGATTCTTTTTAAATTAAAGAAAGTTTATTTACTTGGAAAAGAATTTTTTAAAAAGAGGAAATTACGTGACTAGTTCATAGTTGGCTTGCCTAGCTGCGGAGTTAGGCGCCATCACGGCCTATTATGAAATTGGGTCGTGACAACATGGTATTAGAGCACTAGGTTCACGTAGGTCTCATAAGTTATGGGCAAGCCTAATAGAGTCTTGCGAATCGGTGCGGAGATGTCCGTACGTATCTTCGAGAGGCTATAGGGTGTTAGGAAACTATTCTTCATTCATCTCCTATCGTGGAGTTAATGGTTTACTAAGTTTCTTCTCTTATTCTCTCACAGATGGTGAGAACGCGCACGGTGGATGTTCTAAACCCGGGAAGGGCTGCTCCCCCTATTGCTAGAGGTTGAGGCAGAGGTCGGGGGAGGGCACCTGCCCGAGGTAGGGGACGAGGATGTCCCAGAGTTTCCCCAGTTGCACCACCAGTGGATCCAGTGGAGGACCCCATTATTGAGGAGCAGGGCGAGGTGCCCGCAGCAGAGCCAGCCCCGGTCGATTTCATGTCAGTACCGGGTTTTCCGGAGTTCATGGGCCGTATGCTACGGTTCATAGATTCTATGACCCAGTTCCAGCAGACCCAACCACATATCAGGCGGGAGGGGGAGCACAGACCCCTACTGCTCAGGCTCCAGGACAAGCAACTTCCGTATATGAGACCCCGGTGCAGTACCTGTAGGCGGTGCCCAGCCAGTTGCAGCAGCGACACCTAAGCCTAGACCAGCTACGACCGATGAGCCACAAAAGCTATTGGATAGATGAACTAGGCTACACCCTCCTGTCTTCGGAGGTGAGCGACATGAGGATCCCCAGGACTTCATTGATTGGTGCAAGGACAGACTGCACAACATGAGGATATTGGAGTCCCACGGGGTGAATTTCACTACTTTCCAGCTCGAGGGCAGGGCCCGCCCATAGGTGGTGGCAGTCTTATGTTCTTGGCAGGATGGCAGGTTCTCCTCCCATGACTTGGGACCAGTTTACAAGCCTATTCTTGGACACGTATATTCCACCCTCTCAGAGGGAAGAGTTGCGGTTTCAGTTTGAGCAGCTCCAGCAGGGTCAGATGCCAGTGACCGATTATGAGGCAAGATTCTCTGAGTTGTCTCGCGATACACTTATGATACTTTCTATTGAGGCGGAGCGAGTGCGGAGGTTTGTTGCGGGGTTGCACTCAGGTATTCAGGCTACTATGGCCCGGGAGGTTGAGACGGGGACTTCTTACCAGCTAGTAGTGGAGATAGCTCGGAGGATTGAGGGTTACCGTCAGAGAAGTAGAGAGCAGATGCAGAGAGACAAGAGGGTCCGTTATTCTGGGGAGTTTAGAGGTGCTCCGACAGGGGGCCGAGGCCAGTTTGGGTGGGGTCAGCCCAGTAGGCCCACATATCCAGCACCACCACCTCCTCGGGGTGCTCCAGTGAGACCCTATTTCAGTGCCATACCGGAGAGTTCATACCATCCACGGCTATTCAGGTTTCTTCCAGTGGGTACTCAGGCCATCAAGGTTCTTCAAGCGCCTACTTTAGCACCATGATGGAGAGTTCATACCGCCCACCGGCCATTTAGGGTTCTTCCAGTGGGTATTCAGGCCACCAAGGTTCTTCAAGCGCCTACTTTAGCACCATGCCGGAGAGTTCATACCGCCCACCGGCCATTTAGGGTTCTTCCAGTGGGTATTCAGGCCATCAAGGTCATACTTCAGGGCAGCAGATCACCATACCAGAAGGCTGCTTCGAGTGCGGGGATTTAGTCATGTGCGGAGATTCTGCCCCAGGCTTCAGGTCAAGGCAGTGCCGCAGGGCCAACAGCCCATGATTATAGCACCAGCTGTCCGACCGCCCAGAGGCGGAGGATAGGTGGGTAGGGGCCGTCCTAGAGGTGGAGGCCAGACAGGTGGAGGACAGTCAGCTGCAACCCAGACAGGTAGGGGCCGGCCAGTCAGTGCCCCAGCAAGGTTCTATGCTTTTCCGTACAGACCAGATGCAGTGGCCTCAGATGCCGTGATCATAGGTATTATTTCTAACTATTCATATGTTTCATCTCTGTTTGCTCATTTCCTGGATATTCCTCGTGAGTCCTTGGGAACTCATGTTTATGTGTCCACTTGTGTGGGCGATTCTGTTACTGTGGATCAGATCTATCAGTCCTGTGTGGTCATATTCTGTGGATACAAGACTAGAGCGGATCTTCTGTTGCTTGATATGACCGACTTTGAGGTCATCTTAGGCATGGACTGGCTATCCCCTTATCATGCCATCCTTGATTGCCATGCCAAGACTGTTACCTTGGTGATGCCGTAGTTGCCTAGATTGGAATGGAAGGGTTCGTCTGTTAGTGCATCTAGTCAGGTTATCTCTTTTCTGAAGGCTCGACATATGGTCGAGAAGGGTTATTTGGATTATCTAGCTTATGTTCGGGATACTACCGCAGAGACCCCGTCGATTGATTCGGTGCCAGTAGTCCGGGAGTTCTCCGATGTGTTTCCTTCTGATCTTCCAGGCATGTCACCAGACCATGATATCGATTTCTGTATTGACTTGGCTCCCGGTACCCATCCTATATCTATCCCACCGTACCGCATGGCTCCAAAAGAGTTGAAGAAGTTGAAGGAATAACTTGAGGAGTTCCTAGCAAAGGGGTTCGTCAGACCATGTGTATCTCCTTGGGGTGCACCGGTCTTATTTGTGAAGAGAAAAGATGGGATTATGAGGATGTGTATTGATTACCGCCAATTGAACAAGGTCACCATCAAGAACAAGTACCCGTTGCCGCGTATTGATGATTTGTTTGACAAGTTGCAGGGTGCTAGGGTGTTCTCTAAGATCGACTCTCTGTTTTAAAATGCGTTTCTAGGGCGAGCCCCGGGGCGAGGCATACCAAAAATACCCCGGGGCGATGGTGTGGGGCGAAAGTCTCAAGAGGCGTACGACCCGCAATTTGGTGCGTTCGGGGCGTACACCCGGGCGTTCAGGGTGCTTTATTTTAGTAAGGAGTAAGCCCCAAAGGCTTTTTCAAATTAAAATAAAATTTGTTGAATTAGTCCTTCATATAATACCCGAATTCTCAAAACTCAGTTTGGTAATTACTCAAAAGGTTTAAAAAGGAAGTCAAAAGTATTAAATTTAAAAGTAAAGATCTTTTTTATTGATTTAAGTACTAATTTATGGTTTTCTCAATTTTTTATCTTGTCCGCTAGTCTGCTGATATCTCCCAAAAGCAATGAATATTTAATTTTTTTTACAAATACAAAGAGAACTACATGTTTCTTCATAGCAACAAATTCAAAGTTCAAATTGCAGGTTAATCATCCTTTTTATTCCTCCATATAGAAAACTTTATTCTTTTAGACTCAAATTACTTGTGCTTGTAAGTAACGTATAATAGATTATTTTGATTAGTTTTTTGTGGGGATGGAGCACACATATATATAGTTTTCTTCAAGTTTTATGCAATTTTACTTATTTATAAATATTAACTGTCATTATATTATTTTATAAAATATTAAAAATTAAATACCTATGGGGCTTACGCCCCGTGCCTCGGGGCTTATGCCCCGCGCCTCGGGGCTTACGCCCCACTGAGGCATATGTAAAACGCCCCGCCTTATGCCCATGCCTTTTAAAATACTGGATCAACTTGAGATCGGGGTACCATCAGTTGAAGATTCGGGACTCGGATGTTCCGAAGACTGTTTTCCGTACTAGATATGGCCATTATGAGTTTCTAGTGATGTCCTTCAGCTTGACTAACGCCCCAGCGGCATTTATGAATTTGATGAACAGGGTGTTCAGGCCATATATTGATTCGTTTGTCATTGTCTTCATTAATGACATTTTGATCTACTCACGTAGGATGGAGGAGCACAAGCAGCATTTGAGAGCATTTGAGAGTGGTGCTTCAGACCTTGCAGGAACAGAAGCTATATGCTAAGTTCTCCAAGTGTGAGTTTTGGGTAGATTCTGTAGCATTCTTGAGGCAGGTTGTATCAGGCGAGGGTATTAAATTGGATCCCACGAAGAATGAGGCAGTTCAGAGATGGCCTCGTCCTACTACGGCAATTGAGATCAGGAGCTTCTTGGGGTTAGTTGGTTATTATCGCGGATTTGTGAAGGGCTTCTCATCTATTGCAGCACCTTTGACTAGAATGACCCAGAAGGGTGCTCCGTTCCGTTGTCCGATGATTGTGAGGTGAGCTTCCAGAAGCTCAAGACAACTTTGACTACAACACCAGTACTAGTGTTACCTTCCGACTTGGGGATGTATACTGTGTATTGCGATGCTTCACGCATTGGTTTGGGTTGTGTATTGATGCAAGAGGGGCAAGTTATTGCATATGCTTCACGTCAGCTGAAGCTCCACGAGAAGAATTATCCTGTGCACGATTTGGAGTTGGCCGCGATTGTTCATGCTCTTAAGATTTGGAGGCATTATCTTTATGGGGTGTCCTGTGAGGTTTACACTGATCATCGCAGCTTGCAGTATTTGTTCAAACAAAGGGATCTCAATTTGAGGTAGCGCAAATAGCTTGAGTTATTGAAGGATTATGACATCACCATTCTTTATCATCTGGGCAAGGCGAATGTAGTCGTGGATGCCTTGAGCAGAAAGGCAGGGAGTATGGGTAGCTTGGCCTTCATTTCAGCAGAGGAGCGACGACAAGCTTTGGACATTCAGTCCTTGGCTAACAAACTTGTAAGGTTAGATATTTCAGAGCCCAGCCGAGTTCTTACATGCGTGGTTGCCCAGTCTTCACTATTGGAGCGGATCAAGGCTCGACAACTTGATAATTCGCACTTGTTGTTCCTCGGAGAGACGGTACTACAGGGTGGTGCCAAAGAGGTTACTATCAGCGAGGATGGTGTTCTGTGACTCCAGGGTCGTCTATGTGTTCCTAATATTGATGGCTTGAGGGAGAGGCTTTTAGAGGAGGCACACAGTTCTCGATATTCCATTCACCCAGGTGCTACGAAGATGTATCGTGACGTGAGGCAGCATTATTGGTGGCAGCGGATAAAGAGAGACATAGTTAAGTATGCAACTAGGTGCCTAAATTGCTAGTAGGTTAAGTATGAGCACCAGAGGCTAGGTGGCCTATTCCAGCAGATGACTATACCTGAGTGGAAGTGGGAGCGCATTACTATGGATTTCGTAGTTGGGTTGCCGCGGACCTTGCGGAAGTTCGATGTAGTTTGGGTCACTATTGACAGATTGACCAAGTCATCACACTTCATTCCGGTTGTGACTACGTATACTTCAGAGAGGTTGGCCAAGATTTATATTCAGGAGATAGTTCGGTTGGACGGTATTCCAACTTCTATGACATCAGATAGAGGCCCTCAGTTTACTTCACATTTCTAGAGAGCAGTACAGAGTGAATTGGGGACCCGTATAGAGCTCAGCACAACCTTTCATCCGCATACCGACGGGCAGTCGGAGCGGACAGTTCAGATCTTAGACGATATGCTCAAAGCATGTGGGATTGACTTCGAAGGGCAGTCGGATAGATTCTTGCCTTTGGCTTAGTTTGCTTTCAATAACAGTTATTAGTCCATCATTGAGATGGATCCATTTGAGGATTTAGATGGTCGGCGATGTCGTTCTCCTATTGGGTGGTTTGTGCCCAGCGAGGCTAAGTTATATGGTACTGATTTGGTGAAGGATGCCTTGGAAAAGGTAAAGTTGATTCGTCGATGAAGGGGATTATGAGATTCGGGAAGAAGGGCAAGTTGAGCCCAAGGTTTATAGGCCCATTTGAGGTGTTAAGACGAGTTGAGGAGGTTGCTTATGAGCTTGCCTTACCTCCCAGTCTATCGGGAGTTCATCCAATTTTCCACGTGTCTATGCTCCGAAGGTATTATGCCGACTTGTCACATGTGTTGGACTTCAGCACGATTCAGTTAGATGAGAGCCTAGGTTAAGAGGAAGAGCCAGTTGCCATTATGGATAGGCAGCTTCGCCAATTGAGGTCCAAGAAGATTTCTATGGTAAAAGTCCAGTGAAGGGGCCAACCAGTCGGGGAAGCGACTTGGGAGGCCGAGGAAGACATGCAGAGCAGATATCCATACTTATTCAACACTCCAGGTATGATTCTAAACCCGTTCGAGGATGAACGTTTGTTTAAGAGGTGGAGAATGTAACGACCCGATCGATCGTTTTGCTTTCTAGGACCCCGTTCCCTTAAATAAGACTTTCTGTACGTGCTTTTACTGTTTTATGACTTGCGGGGATGGTTAGTTCGGGATTTGGAAGGATTCAGATTGGAATCGGAACACTTGGCTCCTTAAGTTGGCCTTAAAAGACTAAGTTTGACTTCGGTCAATGTTTTGAGTAAATGACCTCAGAATCGGGATTTGACGGTTCTAATAGGTTTGTATGATGATTTCGGACATGGGCGTATGCTCGGGTCGGGTTTTGGATGACCCGGGAGCATTTCGACACCTAATAGTAAAAGTTGGTATTTTTGGGTGAATTTCATGAGTTTGGGTTGAAGTGGATCTTTACATTATAAACGTTCATTTAGGATTCTGAGCCTGGAAATAGCTCCGTATGGTGATTCTGGACTTAGGGGCACGTCCGGAAGTGGATTTGGAGGTCCGTAGGTCGTTTCAGGGTCATTTGGCGAAAAATAGAAATTTAAAGTTTTTGGAAAGTTTGACCGAGGGTGGACTTTTTGATATCGGATTTGGATTCCAGTTCCGAAAGATGGAAGAGGTCCGTAATGTCATTTAAGACTTGCATACAAAATTTGGTTTCATTCCGAGTTGATTTGATAGGAATTGGACGCGCGAAAGTATATTTAGAACTTTTTGAGTTCTTGAGTTAATCCATGCGTTTTGGCATCCGATTCGTGATTTTTGATGTTATTTCAGTGCTTCGATCGCTCGAGCGTATTTTTATGATGTTGTTAGACTTATGTGGGTGTTTGGTGTGGAGCCCCGAGGGCTTGGGTGAGTTTCAGACGTTCGGGAGGATGAGAAAAACTTCAGTTTTTATGGTATTTCTTGGCAGCTGTTGCAGGTCTCGCAAATGCGAGAGTTTGTTCGCATTTGCGAACCTCGCATTTGCGAGGAAGGCTTCGCAATTTTGAAGAAGCCTGACCTGGGCATTGTTCGCATTTGCAACACTTTGGTCGAATTTGCGATCTCAACAATATCCGTATTTGCGACTCATTCATCGCATTTGCGACCTTGGCAGTAGAAGCGCAAGTTCGCATTTGCAAACCAGGTGTCACAAATGCGACATCTGAGACCTGGGCACAACTCTATTAAATGCGAGATTTATACCATTTAGCTCATTTTCTTTCATCTCTTGGGCGATATTTGGAGCTCTTGGAAGGGGTTTTTCGCCTATTACTTTGAGATAAGTAATTTCTACCCAACATGAGTTAAATGCATAGATTATGGGTAGATTAACATGTAAAAATTGGTGAAATCAAGGTTTTATATGAAAAACCTAGGTTTTGGATAAAAATGGAATTTGACCACGAAATTGGTTATGGAATTTAGTGAAAATCATATATTTGAGTTCATGAGGTTATGTGTATCAATTATTTTCGAACATTTTCGGAATTCGGGCACGTGGGCCCGGGGGTAAATTTTGGAAATTTTTCAATTGGGGTTGGGTTATCGCTTTAATAGTTAGAATATGAACTTTTGAGCCTATATCTAATATTTTATATAACATTTGACTAGTTTCGAGTTATTGTGGCACCAAATTGAGGGTTTGAGCACAAATCTTGGATCGAAAGTACGCTTGAGACAAGCTAAGTCTCTTTTCTAACCATGTAAGAGGGAATTAACCCGATAGGTGAATTGAATTAAAATGTGCTTCTAATTGTGGGGGCTACGTATGCATGAGGTGACGAGAGTCCGTACGTTGCTACTAATTATCCTATTGTCCGGGTAGTCTAGGACCCATACCATGCTATACTTACAATGTTTGTACCCTGCTTGTTAACTTAATTGCTTAAGTCTTTTGAAACCTGATAAAAAAATTAAATTTCACTAACTTGAAGTTGTGAATGGAACACTTGACTGGTATTGAGAATTTGTATTTTCCTTAAAATATTTTCTATTTGTGGAGCGAGCCGAACGCCTCGGTAGCAGATAGATGCATCTATGGTTCCTGCTGTTCGACGCTCGGCAGTGCACAATTTAAATATTATGTTGGATCGGGCCATACGATCTCGACATAATTTGTGCATGATAAATCTTTGGAACCAATTATAATTGATATTGCTTCTTTGGCTTGAGATATAAATTGTTAAATGATGGAAAAATAAATTTGGGATTTAATATTGGTGAAAGGATTAGTTATTATTTCCTGTTATTGGGTTTTCAGTATTCTTCTTGTAATCCATGCTTAATTAAAATTTTGACATATTATTATTAGCCCATAGTAAGTGTCAAAGTCGACCCCTCGTCACTACTTATTCGAGGTCAGACTGGATACTTACTGGGTACATGTTATTTATGTACTCACACTATACTTTTGCACTTAAATGTGCAGGATGTGAGGCAGGTGCATCTGGATATCAGTGTGGTGCGTGCACTTGATTACCACTTCGAGGCTTCACGGTGAGCTGCCTTCTGAGCCCGTTCTGCAGTAGCCGTATTCTTTCTTTTGATTGTATTTTTCTATCAATTTCACTCTGGACAGTAGACTAGTATTCTTTTGTATATTCTACCAGATGCTCATACACTTGTGACACCAGGTCTTGGCACACACTAGTAGACTTGCGGTTTTGGTTTTATTCTATGATTATGATTGCACACAGTTGCTTTTGTGTTATTTATTTTAGATATGTTATTGCTCAAATTATTTTTAAATGAAAGAAAGTTTAATTACTTGGAAAAGAATTTGTTAAAAAGAGAAAATCACGTGACTAGTTCATAATTGGCTTGCCTAGCGGCGGCGTTATGCGCCATCACGACCTATTATGAAATTGGGTCGTGATAATATTATATTATTTATTGATACATTTAAATATATATACCTTATACAATATATTACAATATATCTATATCACCATATATATAGTATACAATATATCATATATCAGTTACATACAATAGTGCAAAAAAATATATTATTACTAAATGAATATAGACACATATGTTGTAATCTCTCACCTATTTTTAATAAAAGCCAAAGGACGTCTTTTAAGAGATGATTCATTGTATTTGAGTTGTAGTAAATTTTATTAGGATAAATTTTAGGAATTTACAGATATTTTAAGAAATAATTGGTTGTAGTAAATTCAATTAAGCTTAAATTTAGGAAATGATGAAGATTTCATTAAATTTGCTAAATTTTTGGAATTTTTATTAAATGATTTTCGTAGAGAGAGAAGAGACTTTTTAAGCTGAATAATTATTAATTGTATAAAATGTTGTACAAAACGTAAATCAAATAATAGTTGTAGATGATGTAACATACTCTAACAGAAGTTGTATTTACGAAAATTTGCCATATAAGTTGGCAGGAAACCGCGTTTTGTTTCCTTACTCTGCTTACTTTTAATTTTCTACCCAATGTGTTTTTAAAAATGTTAGGGTAAGATACTTATTATGTGATGATCTAAAAAAATATATTTTATTTTGTCTCGATCCAAAAATCAACCATCTTGATGGCGCCTATCGTGGTACTAGGAAAGCCACTACTCAATTATCTCAACACAGTAAAAGCTTTAAAATTTTAGACGGAAGCAAATAATATTTAAGAAACTTTTTAGGAACAGAAATAAACCCGTTACACAATAAAATCTATCCCAAAACCGGGGAGTTATCGAGTACATGAGCATCTATACCAGGAATAGTCTAATACAATGTCTAAAGGATAAAAACTGAAATGCGATAAAGATAATGAAGGAGAGCCAAGGCCTGCGAATGCCATGCAGCTACCTCGCTAGTCTCCGGGATCAGTTGCTCAAATATCAACACCCGCTATGACCGAAAATACCCGGATCTGTACACGAAGTGCAGGGTGTCGCGTGAGTACAGCCAACTCAGTAAGTAACAATAATAAATAAGGAACTGAAAGATAGTGACGAGCTATGCAGTTATAGTTCATTATCAATAATCTCAATAAGAAAGTAGACTTGCTTTCAAATTCGCCAGTTTAAGTCAAATCAATTTATAAATGCCAAGTTCGAGAAAAATCTTGATACAATATCCCTCAGAAGTTTCAAAACGACGACATATAACAACTATGTGCAACAACAATGGAAGCAAATACCGCCTCTCAGAGCAACAATCACTCAATCTTTCTCAATAGCTCAGCTCTCAGCCCTCAATACTCACACTCAATGGCACCTGCGCTCACTGGGGGTGTACAGACTCCGAGTGGCTCCTTCAGCCCAAGTGCTATATCGCTGCGGCGTGCAGTCCAATCCCATATAAATAGCTATAAGGTTCGTTGCGGTGTGTAACCCGATCCATATATATAGCCCTAAGGCTCGTTGCGGCGCGCAACCTAATCCATATATACAACCGTAAGGCTCGTTGCGGTATGCAACCTGATCCATATGTACCATATAGCTCACAGCTCTGCACTCAGGCCCTACCTCAGTCACCAACCTCTCTAGTCTCTCGGGCTCTCAAAAATAATAAAAATCAGCCCAAACAAAGATAATATAATGTATCAGCAAGAAATAAGAAGAGACTGAGATATGATACACAAGTAAACCGTGACTGAGTACAGAATAATAATTGACAATTAATTCAACGAGTACACGACCTCTGCGGGTCCCAACAGTATAGTCACATAGCCTAAGCATTACTCTTAACATGATTTGCAGTCAAATTTCTATAACACAGGGAGAACATATAGCTAACAACAAGTTATTCAACTTTACAGTTCCACGGAATGGACCAAGTCACAATTCTTATGGTGCACGTCCACACGCCTGTCACCTAGCATGTGTGTCACTGCCAAACAATCATATAACAACAAAATCCGGGGTTTCATACCCTCAGGACCAGATTTAAAACTGTTACTTACCTCAAACCGCGCAAAACTCTACTTCAAAGTGCCTTTGCCTCTCGTATCGGCCTCCAAACGTCCTAAATCTAGCCACAAGTAATACAATACAATCAATACAGCTAAAGGAATTAATTCCATAAGAAAAATACGAATTATAAGCCAAAATCTGAAATTGGCTCAAAATCGACCCCCGGCCCACGTCTCGAAATCCGATAAAAGTCACAAAACCAGAAAGCCCAATTCACTCCCGAGTTTAACCATACCAAATTTATTAAAATCAGGCATCAAATGGTCATTCAAATCCCCAAAACTTTATTCTCCAAATCCCTAGCCTCAAACCCCCAAATTTCACCTCAACACCACAGAATCTAGGTGAGAACAACAATGGGGAAACAAGATTATTGATCAAAAATGAGTACAAGAATCTTACCTCAAAAATCCTCTCCAAAATCGCCCAAGTCCGAGTTCAAAATGTTGAAATGAGTCTAAAATCGCGAACCCTTGTTTTTAAACATTCTGCCCAGGCTTTTCGCACCCGCAACCACTTATCCGCACATGCGGGACCACTTCTGTGGAAACCACTTACGTCACTGGGCTTGCACCTGCGCTCCAGGTCTCTCACGTGCGGAGGCGCTTCTGTGGCCCTTTGTCCGCTTCTGCAAAAATAGCCAAACCTTCAAACTTTGCATCTACGCCCTTCTCGCCGCATCTGTGTCCTCGCAGGTGCGGAAGGAATATCGCACCTATGACCACTGCCTTCTCCACCTAGCCCGCTTCTGCGTATCTCTTCCCGCTTCTGCGGGCTCGCACCTACGGTACCCACTCCGCAGGTGCGGTTACACCAGTAGTAGCAATACTTCAGCTACTTCACCAACTCAAAACCAAGTCCGTTAACCATCCGAAATCAATCTGAGGCCCTCGGGACCTCAACCAAACATACCAATAAGTCCTAAATCACGATACGAACTTAGTCGAATCCTCAATTCACCTTAAACAACATCAAAAACATGAATTGCACATGGATTCAAGCCTAATGAACTTTGAAATTTCCAAATTTTACAAACGACGTCGAAACCTATCAAATCTAGTCCGATTGACCTCAAATTGTGCACACAAGTCACAAATGATACCACAAACCTACTCCAACTTCTGGAATCGGAATCCGACCCCGATATCAAAAAGTTCACTCCCGGTCAAACTTTTCAAAATTTCAACTTTCACCATTTCAAGCTTTATTCTACTACGGACCTCCAAATCACAATCCGGACACGCCCCTAAGTCCAAAATTACCTAATGAAGCTAACGGAACCATTAAAATTCAAATCCGAGATTGTTTACACATAAGTCAACATTCGGTCAACGTTTTCAACTTAAGCTTTCCATTATGAGTCTAAGTGTCTCAATTCATTCGAAAATCTCTCCGGACCCGAACCAACTAACCCGATAAGTCATATAATAGCTATAAAGCACAAATGGTGCAAACAATGGGAGGAACAAGACTACAACTCTCGAAATGACCGGCCGGGTTGTGACATATTTATATGTAGTAAAATCCATTATTTGGTATATTATTTGATAGTATGCATGAAAATATGTGAAAGAATTTTTTCAAGGTATGTAAGATGTAAATTAGGCTTACGTTAATACTTGAAAATTATTGTGAGATCATGAAGATGATATTTATATGGATATACATATGTTAGTTTGATAAGAATAACATATCAAACTGTTGAAAAGTTTAGGTGTTATAATGGTTTAGTTAGAACACCATTTGAAAAGAAATTATAGTACCTGTAATTTTATACCCTTATTTTGGAGATGAAAATCTTCGTGATTTTCTATTGCTGCTTCGAGATTAAAATCTGCGTAACTTTTTACTTATTCGTTGAGATTTAAGTTTTCGTGACTTTCTTCTCATTTGTTGGAGATTAAAGTCTAAGTGATTTTATACTCATTTTAGAGATTAAAATCTTTGTATTTTTTAAATTTAATTTAATACTCGGTTTGAAGATTAAAACTTCACCGTTTATTAATTTTGGTTGTGTCAGATTGGTTTGAAGATTAAAAACTTTACCGTTTATTAATTCTGGCTCTGTAGTGACACAAATAACAGTTCATGTAGTTGGCTCTACAAAATTACAAGGGTGGTGAATATAAATCTCATTTTGAAGAAATATATTTGAAAAATGATATTATTCATCAAACAACTGCCCCTTACTCGTCATAATCCAATGGAATTGCGAAAGAAAAAAAGAAGGTAAAAGAGATGATGAATTGCCTTTGTGATATGTTCTGGTTTACCTTAGAACCTGCTGGGGAAGCTATGTTTTCGGCTAATTGAATATTCAATAGAGTTTTCCATAGTAAAAAAAGCAATCCATTCCATATGAAAAATGGAAAGGAATGAAGGTCAGCTTTAAATATTTTAAAGTGTGAGGGTGCTTAGCTAAAGTTGTAATGACCGGGCCAGTCGTTTTGAGAATTAGAGCCCCGATTCCCTAATCTGCTTTCCCCATATTTGTTTCTACTTTTGGGACTTGCCGGAGTTATTGGTTATGAAATTCAGAGAGTTTTGGGACACTTAGTCCCTAGTTGTGAGTTTAAGCCTTAGAGTTTGGACCGTAGTCGGAACTGTATGAAGACAGATGCAAAATGTAATTCCGTTGACTCCGTTAGCTCCATTGAGTGATTTTGGGGCTAGGAGCGTGTCTGGAATGTGTTTTGGAGGTCTGTAGTAGATTTAGGCTTGACTTGGTGAAAATCAATTTTTCGGCGATTTCGGCCGATAGTGAAAATTTTGATATCGAGCTCGGAATGGAATTCCAAAAGTGGCTGTAGGTTCATAGTGTCATTTGTGACCTGTGTGTAAAATTTGAGGTCATTCGGACTAGATTTGATGTGGTTCGGCGTCGGTTGTAGAATTTGAAAAATTTTAAATTCTTAGGCTTGAATCCTTGCTTAATTCATGATTTTGGTGTTGTTCGATGTGGTTTGAAGTCTTGACTAAGTTTGTATGGTATTTTAGGATTGGTTGGCATGTTTGGTTGAGGTTTCGGGGGCCTCGGGTGTGTTTCGGATGCTTAACGGGAAGAAATTTAGACTTAGGAAAATCTGGTGCATTGCTGGTTCTAGTCTTTTTGCACCTGCGGAGGGGAGACCGCATGTGCGGACTCGCAGGTGCGCTTGGGAGTTCGCAGATGCGGAAAGGGATAGGGCATGCTGGGCTCGCAGGTGTGGCTGGTCGTCCGCAGAAGCGGAGCCGCAGATGCGGCCCAGTGGTCGCAAATGCAGACCCAGCCCAATAAGTGACTTCCGCAAGCGCAGATGTGGAAATCGCTGGGCAGAAAAGGGGATTTCGAGGGTTTGAAAATTCATAACACAAAATTTGATTTGGAGCTTGGTGGGAGACGATTTCTCGAGGGATTTTGAAGGAGAACTATTGGGTAACAAATTTTAACTCTATTTTGGTCATAATACAATAATCTATTGTTGTTTTCCTAGTCTAATTAAGGAATTTGAGGGTAAAAGTTTGGAAATGGGGGGAAAGGTTCCCCAATTGAAAATCTTAGATTTGAATGGGAATTTGACGTCGGATTTAGATAATTTTTATTCGAGTGAACTCGTGAGTGAATGGGTGTTCATAAATTATAAGTTTTACCCGATTCCGAGACGTGGGCCCGAGGAAACCTTTTGGGCGTTTTTCCTAATTTCACGCTTTAGCTTTGAATTAATTAGTTAAATTAGTTACTTGTAGTTATATTTACATTATGCAATTAATTTGAATAGATTCAGACCATTTGGAGGCGGATACTCGTGGCAAGAACGTGGTATCGAGTTGATTTGAGCGGTTCGAGGTAAGTGGCTTGCCTAACCTTATATTGGAGACTTTTCTCTTAGGATATCTTGATATTATTTGGTATGCGGGCGCCATGTACGTGAGCTGACGAGTACGTACACGGGCTGTTATTGCAAAAATCATGTTTATCCTTTTTAAATCATAAATTATTTCTCTTATTAAATTTTACTAATATGTTAATTGTTTAGTCTAGACTAGAAAAAGCATGCTTACGTGTTTTAACTGTCTATTTGACATTCTGTGCGCCATGCTTAGTTAAATCCCTATTTTCCTTATCTGTGTTCAGTATAAACTGTATAACTCGATGCCATACCTTCCATTTTATCTTGCGTTGCATATTTAAATTGGGACTACGGACGTATTCCAGGAGATCTCCCTGTCTTGCATATTTACTTTGGGACTACGGACGTATTCTGGGAGATCCCCCAGCACTGCATATTTACTTTGGGACTACAGACGTATTCCGGGAGATCCCCCAGCACTACATATTTACTTTGGGACTACCGACGTATTCGGGAGATCCCCAGCACTGCATATTTACTTTGGGACTACGGACGTATTCTGGGAGATCCCCCAGCACTGCATATTTACTTTGGGACTACGGACGTATTCTGGGAGATCCCCCTGTACTGTATATTCATTCGGAACTAAAGGACGGTATCCCAGGAGATTTTCCACTGTGTTTACCTTGTTTTGAGCCGAGGACTCCCTTAACTGTTAAATTTTCGAGAGTTTCTTTAACTGTGTTACCGTGAATTTTACTTATATCTTTTACTGTTTAATTTAGTATATTTACTCCGATAGGGCCTTGACATGACCTCGTCACTACTCGACCGAGGTTAAGCTTGGCACTTACTGGGTACCATTGTGGTGTACTCATGCCCTTCCTGCACATGTTTTCGTGTGCAGATTCAGGTACGAGCTATCAGCCTTGGGGTTAGTGTGTGCTGCTGATTCTAGGAGACTTCAAGGTACTTCTGCTTGCGTCCGCAGATCTTCGGAGTCCCCTTCTACTCCTTCGTCTAGAGACTTTCCTTATTACCTTCAGACTTTTGTATAGAGCTACATAGATTATAGAAGCTTGTGACTTAGTGATATTCCGGGTCTTGGGATAAATTATTTTGTATATGCCGAGTGGTACTACTCTTGACTATTTATAATATGCTGTTTATCTTTAAAATATTGTGTTTTATTTATATTTTTCGCAAATATTAGGCTTACCTAGTAGTAAAGACTAGGTGCCATCACGACACCTTACAGAGGGTTAATTTGGGTCGTGACAAAAAGTGCAAGTTTCTAAAAAGGTAAAGATCGGACCGAAAATCATTTGATTGCATATTTTTAGGATATGCAACAAATAGTAAGGCATATTATTTTCTGGTTCATAAATCGGAATATCCCGACATTCATATTAATATAGTGATTGAATCAGATAATGTTGAATTCTTTGAGAATAATTATCCGTATAAAAGTACACTACTTCCTTTGGACAAGATTTTCTGATATTCTTGTTAAGAAATGAGCCTCAAACGTTTAAAGAAGCAATGTCTTCCTCGGAAGAACAATATTAGAAAGAGACAGTCAATAGTGAGATAGAATCCATATTAAGTAATTATACCTGGAAATGTGTTGATCTTCATCCAAGAGATAAACCTTTGGGTTCTAAGCGAATTTTCAGAAAAAAATGAAAGTTTATGGTACTATTGACAAATATAAGGCAAGATTAGTTGTCAAAGGATTTAGACAACGAGAAGGTCTTGATTACTTTGACACATTCTCGTCGGTAATGAGAATTACATATATTCGAGTGTTAATATCGTTAGCTGACGTGTATGGCCTTGAAATTCATCAGATGGATGTGAAGACGACCTTTTTAAATGGAGATTTGGAGGAATAATTTTATATGGAACAATTTGAAGGGTTCATGGTTCCTGAAAAAAAAGGTGTGCCGAATTGTTAAATCACTTTACGGACTAAAACAAGCATCCAAATAATGGCATGCAAAATTTGACCAAACAATATTGTCAAATAGTTTCAAAATTAATGAGTATAAACAAATGTATTTACGTTAAGAATACTCCCAATAATGTAGTTATTGTTTGTTTATATATAGATGATATGTTGATAAAATGTTTAAAATATGGGAACTTTTCTCTCATGCATGACAAAATCAAATGTTAGACGTAATGTCTAAATTATTTAGAAGAGCTAAATGATATGATTTTTGAACCCCATGAATCCTTAGTGGATATTGATATGGTAGTCAATGAATTCATTACTTGTTCAATCTTAGTGATAACTAGTGATGAAACTAAATTCGAAATTTGTTTACGTGCCTTTCCAGAAAAGATGTGTTCTTTCTTGAACATTTATAATATTTAACTCTTTTATAAAAGGGTGTCACCTGGAAGGCTGTGACTTTTCATGAAAGCTACGTTTGTACGTTTTGTATCGACATGACTGTTTATGAACGGATGTATTAATACATTGGTCTATAATGTGGTGAATCAATTGATGAAAATGACAAAAATCTATAGCAAGCTGAATTTTTTTCATGAATGAAGGTTTTATAATTTGCACATCATATAGACTTGTATTGTATTTTGGTATAAGAATAAATATCATAAAAATGCTATAGAAAAAAAGAAGAGTGGTTGTGGAATGTGTTATATATTAAAAGGTTGTGGCCACAAATGATGCCAACCATTCAAGCTGTTGTTATAATACAATATTGCTAAATTAAGTGTATTCAATAATATGATATTCACTTGAAAGTCAAGACGTATTAGTCTACGACATAAGAAAGTTTGCATTATCATGAATCTTGGAATATTTGAAATATACTCAGTTATGCTTTGCATTACAATTAATATCCCGCGATAATGGAGGGGTATAGTGACGCAAATTAGATCATCAGTTCAACTGATTCTAAGTAGTCGGTGGAGGGGCGGTGTCTTGGAATCTTTCAAACAAATATGTATTGCCTGCTCTACAATGGAGGCTGAGTTTATAACCTTAGACAAGGCCAGTAAAGAAGATGAATGGCTCCAAAATTTATAGAAGAAATTCAATCTTAGCCCAAAATATTAGCACCTATATGCATACATTGCGATGGTCAAGCGACAATAGGAAGGCTGGGACCATTATGTATAACAAAATATCTTATCATATATGACGAATACATAAAATCGCGAGGCAACTACTCTCTAGGGAATTATCATAATTGACTATGTGAAGTCAAGCGATAATGTGTCGGATCCACTTGTAAAAAGCCTAACTAGAGAAGTAGTTGAGAGATTATTGAAGGAATAAGACTATGGCTGAGGACAAGTCATTATGGCGGTAACTGTCATGACCCAATTTCTCCTATAGGCCGTGATGGTGTCTAACGTCGCTGCTAGGCAAACCTACGATGGATTTACTACATGATTACTTCTTTTAACAGTCTTACAAGTAATTAAGTTCCATGAATTTAAAAATCTGCGAAATAGAGAGTCAAGTGAGTAAAATGAAAGCATCTGAATGCATGCATAAATAAGTAAATACTCCAAAATCATAAAGTCTACTAAAGTATGTGCCAAGATCTGGTGTCACAAGTGTATGAGTACTAATAGATTATACAAAACTCTAGCCACTGTCTGAAATAAAAATAGACAGAAATAAATATAAAGGAGAGACTCTAGGTGATGCAGAACGACTCAGGAATGCAGCTCACCACTAGGCCTCGGGATATCTGGGATGCGTGCCGGTAATATCGCCAGATGCACCTGTCTCAGATCTTGCACGATTAGTACAGAAGTGTAGTATGAGTGCATAAACAACATGTACCCAGTAAGTATTAAGTCTAACCTCGAAGAAGTAGTGACGAGGGGTCGATTTCGACACTTACTATGGGCTAGCAATATGAATACAAGAATTCCAAATAAACATGAGTTATGTAATTAATAATAATAAACCATTAACAAGTAGGAGCAAATAATTCTTTCACAAATTAATAAGTTCCAAATAAATTCCCGTCATTGATAAGTGTAACCTCACAAGCCATAAAATAATATCAATTATGATTAGGCTCTAGGTATTATTAAGTACGATTTATGCGGAGGTCATACGATCCGATCCAGAATAATGTGTACACTGTCGAGGGACGTATGACACGATCCATAGATGCATCTATCTACTGCCGAGGCGTTCGACCCATTCCATAAGAAGAAAGGATACTTTATAAGCATTTGACCTAAACGTTTTAACAGGGCTAGTAAACAATATAATAAAATTTCCATTAACGATCAAGTAGTCCGCTAAAAATTCAAGTAAGTGAAATTCGGTCTTTTACAATTCCTCTAATAAGTTCTAATATAATTTGGGCACTTCAATTAACAATTAGGGTGCAAACCTTTCAAGTAATCCATGATTTGGGTCCTAAGCTACCCGGACATTAGCATGAATAGTAGCTACGCACAGACTCTCATCACCTTGTGTGTACGTAGCCCCCATAATTAGAAGAAAATATTAATTTAAATCACCTATGGGGTAAATTTCCTCTTACAAGGTTAGACAAGAGACTTACCTCGTCTCAAGGCTCACTTTACGTTCACAAATTCGCTCTAAAGCCCCAACTCGGTGGCGAACAATCCAAAACTAGTCAAATATTATGTAAATTAATCACTACACGTTCAAAAGTTCATATTCTAACTATTAGAGTGATTACCAAACCCCAATTGAAGGATTCCTAAAATTCATCCCCGGGTCCACGTGCCCGGATTTTGAAAATTTTCAAAGAAAGTTGTTACCCATAACCTCACGAACTCAAATATATAATTGTCACAAATTGTTCACGTTAAAATATACCCATGATCTATGTATTAAACTCACATTGCATAGAAATTACTTACCTCAATTAGCTAGGTGGAAATCCCCATCTTTGAATCTCCAAAATCGCCCAAGAGTGTAATAAATAAACTCAAAATAGCCTAAGTCCCGTTTTAAAAGGACCACTCTGCCTCCATAGATTCCGCACCTACGGTCACTAGGCTGCATCTGCGACATCACTTCTGCGGACTAAGGTCCGCTTCTACGGAAGTGCCTAAGGCTGGCTGGCTTCGCTTCTGCTGACGGGATCTCGCTTTTGCGGTCCCGATTCTATGCTTGCTTCCCTGCTTCTGTAGACCACTGGCCAATTCCCAAAGCCACTTCTGCGGCTACAAGCTCGCATCTGCGGGCTCGCTTCTGCGGCGAGCACGTTGCAACTGCGACCCTATTCCGCTTCTGCGATCGTCTTCTTTGCACCTGCGCCTCTGCAGGTGCGATCTCTTTGCCGCTTCTGCGATCACTGTGCAGCCTGTGCTACGCCGCTTTTGTGGTCAATGGTTCACTTCTGCGAGCTCGCACCTACGACTAGACTTCCATAGGTGCGATTACACCAGAAGCTGGGTGCTTCAGCCATTTCCTCTAAGTCCAAAACTTGGTCCGCGTCTCGTCCGATTAACACCCGAGGCCCCCAGGGCCCCGTCCAAACATGCTAACAAGTTGAAAATCATAGGACAGACTCACTCGCACCCACGGAACACGGAAAATAATATCAAAACTAAGAATCATACTCCAAACCTAATTGAATTAACTTATGACCTTCAAGTTCTCCCCACTTTCTCCGAACGCGCGACACCTACTTAAACCACTAAAAATTATACCAAATTTTACATGCAAGTCTTAAATCACCATACGGAACCATTCCCTAGCTGAGAATCCCAAACGTACCTTGATAACACCAAATCCTACTTCAAACAAAATTTAAAGAACTCTAAAACCTCCAATGTGCCAACTTTCACTATTAAGCGCCGAAACGCTCCCGGGTCATCCGAAACCCAATCCGAACATACGCCTAAGTCTATAATCATCATACAAACCTATTGGGACCGTGAAATCCCGGTTCCGAGGTCGTTTACTTAAAACATTGACCAAGGTCAAACTTAACCCCTTTTGCCAACCTTAAAGAACCTAGTGTTTCAATTTCAACCCGAACCCTTCCAAATCCCAAACTAACCATCCCCGCAAGTCATAAAACAGTAAAAGCACATACTAAGAGTCTTATTTAGGGGAAATGGGATCTAAAAATCAAAACAACCGGTCAAGTCGTTATATTCTCCATCTCTTAAACAAACGTTTGTCCTCGAACAGGTCTAGAATCATACCTGGAGTGCTGAATAAGTGCGAATATATGCTCCGCATGTCCTCCTCGGTCTCCCAAGTTGCCTCCTCAACTGGTTTACCCCTCCACAGAACCTTTAGTGTAGAAATCTTCTTGGACCTCAATTGGCGAACTCGTCTGTCAACAATGGCAATTGGATCCTCTTCATAACCCATGCTCTCATCTAACTGAATCGTGCTGAAGTCTAACACATGGGACTTGTCGGCATGATAACTCCGGAGCACAGAAATGTGGAAAATCGGATGAGCTCCTGATAGACTGGGAGGTAAAGCAAGCTCATAACCTCAAATGGACCTATGAACCTTGGGCTCAGCTTGCCCTTCTTCCCGAAACTCATGATTCCCTTCATCGGCGAGACCTTCAAGAGAACTTTTTCGCCCACCATAAATGATAAATCACGCGCCTTCTGATCCACGTAACTCTTCTGTCTGGACTTTGCTGTGCGGAGTCGTTCCTGAATCAACTTTACCTTTTCCAAGGCATCCTTCACCAAATCAGTATCATATAACTTAGCCTCGCCGTGCACAAACCACCCAATGGGAGAACGACATTGCCGACCATATAAATTCTCAAATGGAGCCATCTCAATGATGGACTAATAACTGTTGTTGAAAGCAAACTCGGCCAAAGGAAAGAATCTATCCCACTGCCCTTCGAAGTCAATCCCACATGCTTTGAGCATATCGTCTAAGATCTGAACTGTCCGCTCCGACTGCCCGTCGATCTGCGGATGAAAGGTTGTGCTGAGCTTAACCCGGGTCCCCAACTCACTCTGTACTTCTCTCCAGAAATGTGAAGTAAACTGAGGGCCTCTATCTAATATAATGGAGACAGGCACACTATGCAACCGAACAATTTCCTGAATATAAATTTGGGCCAACCTCTATGAAGAGTACGTGGTCACAAATGAAATGAAATGTGCCGACTTGGTCAACCTATCGACAATGACCCAAATTGCATCAAACTTTCGCAAGGTCCGCGGCAACCCAGCAATGAAGTCTATGGTAATGTGCTCCCATTTTCACTCAGGTATAGTCATCTGCAGGAGTAGGCTGCCTAGCCTTTGATGCTCATACTTAACCTGCTGGCAATTTAGACATCTCGCGACATACTCGACTATGTCCTTCTTCATCCGCCACCACCAATAATGCTGCCTCAAGTCACGATACATCTTCGTAGAACCTGGATGAATATAATACCGAGAGCTGTGTGCCTCCTATAGAATCTTCTCTCTCAAGCCATCAACATTAGGAACACATAGGCGACCCTGGAGTCGCAGAACACCATCCTCACCGAAAGTAACCTCCTTGGTACCACCTTATAGTACCGTCTCTCTGATAACCAACAAGTGCGATCATCAAACTGGCGAGCCTTGATCTACGTGAATAGTGAAGACTGAGCAACGACACATGCAAGAACTCGGCTGGGCTCTGAAATATCCAACCTCAAAAGTCTGTTAGCCAAGGACTGAATGTCCAAAGCTAGTGGCCTCTCCTCTGCTGAAATGAGTGCCAAACTACCCATATTCTCCGTCTTTCTGCTCAAGGCATCCGCAACTACATTAGCCTTGCATGGATGATAAAGGATGGTAATATCATAATCCTTCAGTAACTCAAGCCACTTGAGCTGCCACAAATTGAGATCCTTCTTCTTAAACAAGTGCTGCAAGCTACGATGATCGGTGTAAACCTCACAGGACACTCTATAAAGATAATGCCTCCAGATCTTAAGAGAATGAACAATCATGGCCAGCTCCAAATCATGTACTGGGTAATGCTTCTCATGGGGCTTTAACTGACGTGAAGCATATGCAATAACTCACCCCTCCTACATCAATACACAACCCAAACCAATGCGTGAAGCGTCACCAGGGATAGATTTAGGGGGGCGGAAGGGTGTTCATCCTAACACCATTCGTCAGAAAATTACACTCTTTATATAGGGGTAATTTTTTTATTTATGTATAGATATAATATGTTGAACCCCCTTGACACAAGCCAAAATCTTGGCTTAGTGGTCAAGGGTGTTCAGATTTTGTAGAAGGTCGCAAGTTCAATTCCATCAGCTACAATCTAATTCTTTTTACCTCAGACATGTTTTTTAATTTTAAAGAAACGAAACGACGTCGTTTCATTTTGTCTCATTTAATATGTCCCCCCCTCCCC
>AWOL01S0073342.1:0-20876 GCA_000715115.1 Nicotiana otophora | reverse complement strand
ACATGACTGATTTTGGGTTAAAATTCCTAAATCCATCTCTCTCTTCGTTGCCTCACTGGCGCACTCCACTCCCTCTCTCTCTTCAATATCTCTACCTTGCTGCTGCTGCTTGCTATTCTTCTGTCATGGCATTGGCATCCCAGGTAAATTCCTTGTTCTTTCTAACTTTTTTATAATTTTATTAGTGTTTTATTGGTTATTCTTAATTTAGGTTAATGACTCTTATTTGTTGTTTTTTGATTCTTGAATCTGTAGACTTTAATAATGTAAATTATTTAGTTTTCTACTGCATTTGCTTTGATAAACTTATGGAAAATAATTACTGATTTATTTTAGAAGTGAGATACTTTTGACTCGATCTTTGGTGATAAATGCAGATATTGTATTCCCTTATGCTGCATATGTTACAATGATTAATAAAAATCTAGCATAGCTAATAATTTGACTCTATCTTTGGTGATAATTGCTGATAAATTTTAGAATTGAAGTCTTTGGTGAATTATATGAATATTAGATTGAGCACTTAAGTCTTTGGCTAACCCTTCTTTAAGCTTAGTTTGATACAATATTTATATATAAATTTTTCTAACTACATTCCTACTTTATAATTCAGTTTCAAAATTCAGTGAAGAGATATTTTACCAAAGCACCAAAACCAAATTTGGCTTCTCATACTCAACCTATTCAGGAAGAGAATATCAACCATTTAGAAGTACCATCTTCTAATGAATTTGGTTTGGATTCTTTAAAGTTTGACCCGGGGGAAAGAACTCAAATCTTAGACTTCCATCCAAATCATCGTAATGTTATTAGAAGAGAATACCTTTGACAAGGTTCTTGTCAACCTCGGCTTTATAACTTTTCTAAAACAAATTTTTTGGATCAATGGCTCGATTTAATCCTAAATGGTTTGATGATGAATATCATGAATGGTTGGAGTACCGTGTAAGTAAATATGCAGCCTATTGTTTGTATTGTTATCTATTTAAAGATAATAATATTCATCAAGGTGGAGGTGATGTATTTTCAAGTATAGGGTTTAAGACTTGGTGTAAAAAGAAATGTTTTGATAAACATGGGTTGAGTAGCATTCCCAATGAGTCTTTAAAGAAATGCCAAGATTTGTGGCAACAACGGTCTATTCAATCTTCATTTGAGAGGCAATCTAATCAACTTAAGCATGAGTATTGGATCCTCTTAACTGCTTCAGTCAATGTAGTAAGGCTTCTTATAACTCAAGGATTGGCATTTCGATGCCATGATGAATCTAAGTATTCACTTAGTAGGGGTAATTTTCTTCAAACTCTCTCACGGTATGCAGAATTATGATAACATTCGTGATTATGTACTGGAACATGCTCCTGAAAATGATCAAATGACTTCTCTGATAATTCAGAAAGATATTATTACTGCATGTAAGATAGAAACAACTAAAGCTATAATTGAGGAACTAAATGGTGATTACTTTGACTTGCTAGTTGATGAATCTTTTGATACGTCCCGCAAGGAGCAAATGGCTATTATCTTACAGTATATTGATAGAATGGGATTAGTGATGGAGCAACTTATTTATGTTGTTCATGTTCAAAATACTAGTGCTTCATCTTTGAAGAGTGCAATTGTTAGTTTACTTGCTCAACACTCCTTAAGTCTATCATATGCGTAGACAATGTTACGATGGGGAAAGCAATATACAAGGCGAGATTAATAGTTTTAAAATGTTTACTAAGCGAGATAGTAGATCGGCTCATTCCATTCATTGTTTTGCTCATCAACTCCAACTTACCCTTGTTGCGGTTTCTAAGAAATGTCTTCAAGTGGGGGAACTTGTAGTATTGGTTTCAAATATTTTGAATATATTGGGATCTTCGTTTAAGCATATGGATGAGTTTTGAGAATCTCAAAAAGAAAGAATTCAAGAGGCATTAGATATGGGTGAGCTTACAACCGGTAGGGGCTCGAATCAAGAACTTGGTCTTTCAAGAGCATGTGATACTCGTTGGGAATCTCGCTTTAAATATTTTAATAATTTTATTTTGATGTTTGGCTCTATTCTTGATGTTCTTGAATCGTTTGTTCTTGATGCACATTTTACAGATCAAAAAGAGGCAATGGGATATCTCAGGGCATGTCAAACATTTGAGGTTGCATTCATGTTATATTTGATGAGAGATATTTTAGCAATCACAAATGAGCTCAATAAATGCTTACAAAAAAGGAGCAAGACATTGCAAACGCCATGCTACTTGTTGAAGTAGCAAAGAAAAGGTCGCAAAAGTTAAGGAAAGAGGATTGGGAATCTCTTATTGCTAAGATATCTGCATTTTGTATCAAATATGATATTTTGATACCTCACTTTGATGAGCCATATGTTAGTTCTTTAAGATCACGCCGCAAACCTGCTGATTGTACAGTCTCACATTATTATCGAGTTGAAGTATTTTGCAAAATTATTGATTGGAAAATTCAAGAACTTAATGAACATTTTTACAAAGTGACAACTTATTTGCTTCATGGAATTGCTTGTTTGAATCCAATTAACTCATTTTCAAGTTTTGACATCAAGAAAATAATGAGAATGGCTGAGTTATATCCTGACGACTTTGATGAATTTAGTATAGGTGCTCTTGAGAATCAACTTGCAAGTTATATTATTGATGTTCGTGATATTGATGAAAGATTCTCCGATCTACATGGGCTTTGTGATATTTCAAAAAGATTAGTTCAGACAAAGAAGCATTCAAATGATCCTCTTGTATTTCGCTTAGTGAAACTTGCTTTGCTTCTGCCTGTTGCTACTGCATCCGTTGAAAGAGCTTTTTCAGCGATGAAATTTATCAAAAATGACTTATGAAGTCGAATGAAGGATGAGTCTTTTAGCGGTTGTTTGGTGTCTTATGTAGAAAAAAATGTGTTTGATAGTATCTCTAATGATTCTATTATTAACATTTCAAGATATGAAACCACGTCGAGTGCAGTTGTAATAATATACTTAGTTATTTTTTGTTAATCTCATTAGTCATTAGGTCCTTGTAACTAACACAAGACTTATTTTTTGTATTTTCTCTTTTGAAAGTCTTGTTATTATGATTTGTTTATCTTAACACTATGTTTGTGTTGAGAACTTCTCTTTCTATTAATGAAATATGTTAGCATCGATTTTTTTTGGTTGGCTAGATTCATTATGTATTTGATTTTAAAATTTTTGAACCTCCTTGGCAAATATCCTGCCTCCGCCACTGAGCATCGCAATACACGGTATACATCCCTGAACCGGAAGGCAACACTAACACTGGTGCTGAAGTCAATGCGGTCTTGAGTTTCTAAAAGCTCGCCTCGCAATCATCGGACCATCGGAACGGAGTGCCCTTCTGGGTCAATCTAGTTAATGGTGCTGCAATAGAGGAAAAGCCCTCCACAAACCTGCGATAATAACCTGCTAACCACAGGAAGCTCCTAATCTCAGTCGTTATGGTAGGACGAGGCCAACTCAGAACTCCCTCGATCTTCCTGGGGTCTACCTTAATACCCTTGCCTAATACAACATGCCCCAAGAATGCCGCAGAATCCAACTAAAACTCACACTTGGAGAACTTAGCATATAACTCATATTCCCGCAAGGTCTGAAGCACCACTCTCAAATGCTGCTCGTGCTCCTCCATGCTACGTGAGTAGATCAAGATGTCATCAATGAAGAAAATGACAAACGAATTAATATAAGGCCTAAACACCTGGTTCATCAAATCCATAAATACCGCCGGGGCGTTAGTCAAACCGAAGGACATCACTAAAAACGCATAATGGCCATATTTAATCCGGAAAGCACTCTTCGGAACATCCGAATCCTGAATCTTCAACTGATGGTACCCTGATCTCAAGTCGATCTTAGAAAATACCTTGGCACCCTGCAACTGATCAAACAAATCATCAATACACGGCAACGGGCACTTGTTCTTGATAGTAACCTTGTTCAACTAGCGGTAATCAATGCACATACGTATAGTCCCATATTTATTCTTCACAAATAACACTGGTGTACCCCAAGGCGATACACGCGTCCCAACGAACCCTTTTGCTAGCAAATCTTCAAGGTGCTCCTTCAACTCTTTTAAAGCCAGGCGGTATAATGGGATAAATATGGGTTGGGTACCTAGAGCCAAATCAATACATAAATCGGCATCACGATCTGGTGGCATGCTTGGAAGATCAGAAGAAAACACATCGGAGAACTCCCGGACCACGGGCACTGAATCAATCGCCAGATTCTCTGTAGTAGTATCCGGAACATAGGCCAGATAAGCAAAACAACCCTTCTCGACCATGTGTCGAGCCTTCAGAAATAAAATAACCCGACTAGATGTACGGATATACGAACCCTTCCACTCCAATCTAGGCAACTCTGGCATCGCTAAGGTAATTGTCTTGGTGTGATGACTCGATAGGTCATCTTATGTTTTAGAATCTAATTCTGTGCTTTGAAGCCTTAAATACCTTATTTTAACTTTTCTCGATTTGCGTGCACAGTCCGGGTATTTTTCTGGAAAGCGTTTATGTTAAAAACTGAGAAAATATGAAATTTTTGCCTTAAAATCTATTTGAGTTGACTTCGGTCAATAGTTTGAGCAAATGGATCCGGATTCACATTTTGATGGTCCCGATGGGCATGTATCGTGATTTGAGACTTGGATGTATGCCCGAAATCGAATCTGAAAGTCCCTAGCCCGAGTTATCGCACTTTGTTTGAATTTGAAAGTTAAAGGCTTAATGACTTTAAAATGTTTGACCAATATTTGACTTTTTAGATATCGGGACTGTATTTTGATTTCAAAATCCGGTATAGGTCCAATACTATATTTATGACTTGTCTGTCAAATTTGGTGAGAAACGGAGTTGGTTTGACGTGATTCAGACGTTCGGTTATTAATATAGCAATTCTAAAGTTTCTTGAAAATTTTATTTGATTTGGTATCTGATTCATAGTTCGAGGTGTTAATTTTGGCGATTTGATCGCGCAAGCAAGTTCTTATGATACTTTTAGACTTGTGTGTATGTTTGGTTTGGAGCCTCGTGGGCTCGGGTGAGTTTCGGATAGGCTATAGAGTCGTTTGGACTTAGAAAACTCAATGGTTCTGTAATTTCTAGTAACTGGTATCTGATCTCGCAATTGCGAGATCAGTGTTCGCATTTGTGAACATTCCCCAATCCTGACAGGCTCGCATTTGCGAGAAAATTCTTCGCATTTGCGAAGAGTACCTGGGTCAGCATGATTTCGCATTTGCGATCAAGAGGTCGCAATTGCGGGGAGGCCAGAGTTCGTATTTGCGAACAATACTTCGCATTTGCGAAGTGGGGCTGGTGCAGGCTTGGTCGCATTTGCGATCAATTTGGTCACAAATGCGGAAGATCAATGTTCACAATTGCGATGAAAGTAGAGATGGGAGGACTTTGCTTTTACGACTGTTTCTTCGCATTTGCGGGGCTCGAATTTGTGAACCCCGATTCGCAAATGCGACATCTGCAACTGATAAAAATGGGACTTTGACGGGATTTTGGTTCATTCTGTCAAATATTCAGAACAAGAAACCCTATAGGTGATTTTTCAAAGAACCTTTCTCCCATAAATCATTGGTAAGTGATTCTAAACTAGTTTCTTTCAATTTTTCACTACATCTCCTAAGATTTCAACCAAAAATCTTGTGTTTTCATGGTGGAAATTGGGGGTTTTGGGTAGAGTTAGGGATTTTTGTAAAATGTAGATTTAGACCTCAAATTGAGGTCGGATTCCAAACCAGATTACATAACCGAGTTCGTGAGTGAATGTGTATTCATAGTTTGTGGCTTTTACCCGATTTCGAGATGTGGGCCTGAGAAGGCTTTTTGCGGTGGTTTTCTAATTTCTTGCTTTAGCTTTGATTTCATTAATTAGATTTGTTTGTTATAGTTGTATTTATGGTATGTAATTGATTCTGGCTAGATTTGGGCCATTCGTAGTCGGATATTCATAAAAAAGGCATTGTTATCGATTGATTGAGCTTGGTTCGCGGTAAGTGGCTTGCCTAACCTTGTGTGGGGGAAACCCCCCTTAGGATTTTGTACTGTTGTGAAATGTGAGCGCCGTGTATGTGAGGTGACGAGTACGTACACATGCTATTTGTTGTAAATCTCGATTTATTTTACTGAGTAGCAACCTGTTTTCCTTTAATTTGAGTTATAACATTTAAATGAGTATTAGTCTGTTTTCATTCTTAATTGCGCTATTCCAATATGTGTAGTTATTCTGCTTAGTCTAATATCGCATGTCTACGTGCTTTAACTACTTATTTGAACTCTGTGAATCATGCCTAGTTGATTTCCTGTTTTTCCTTGTTCTTTATCAGTATAATTGTAGAAATATTGCTGTTAACTATTGTATTTATCAGTTTTAACTGTGTGTTTACTTTTGAGACTACGAGGCGGTTCCTCGGGAGTTCTCCCTACCTATTTGCTTTTGAGACTACGAGGCGGTTCCTCAAGAGTTCTCCCTGCACATTTACTTTTGAGACTACAAGGCGGTTCCTCGGGAGTTCTCCCTGCACATTTACTTTTGAGACTACGAGGCGGTTCCTCGTGAGTTCTCCCTGCATATTTACTTTTGAGACTACGACGCGGTACATCATGAGTTCTCCCTGTATATTTACTTTTGAGATACCTCAGGAGTTCTCCCTGTATATTTATTCTGGGACTACGAGACGGTATCTTGGGAGATCCCCTGATGTTTACCCCTGTGTTGTACTGTTATTTTTGCTGTTTTTCCTTTTGTTAAATTCCAGTCTCGTAATATAATGTTATATTCCCCTGCTTTATTTATTATATACTAGTGGGCTAGAGCCGACCTCATCACTACTCCACCGAGGTTAGGCTTGGCATTTACTGGGTACCGTTGTAGTGTACTCATGCTACTTTTCTACACATATTTTTATGTGCAGATCCAGGTACTTCTTATCAGCCCTGCTATTAGCTGAGAGTGCTTGCTGCTGTACAAAGACTTCAAGGGACATCTGCCACGTCCGCAGACCTCGGAGTCCCTTTCTATTCTCCCCTATATCAATTACCTTATGTACTTCTTTTATTAGACTCTGGTATATAGAGATACTAGTTTCCTCCTGTAGCTTGTGACTTACGATGTTCCGAATTTTGGGAAGACTGTGTATTTATAGAGTATTGATTATTGTACATACCGAGCAATATTGTTACTAGTTATTCAGTTATCCACTGTTGTTAGTTGCCAAGTTTTACTTTTATTTTGTTTATTTTCCACAATGTTTTAGGCTTACCTAGTCTTAGAGACTAGGTGCCGTCACGACATTATGGAGGGAGTTTGGGTCATCACAAGTTGGTATCAGAGCCCTAGGTTCATAGGTGTCGTGAGTCACAAGCTAGTTTATTAGAGTCTCGCGGATCTGTCCCCTAGACGTCTGTACTTATCTTCGGGAGGCTATGGAACTATTAGAAAAAATTACACTTCTTTGATTCCTTTTTATGCGAAATTGTTGACTTCGAAATTCTAAACTTCTGTATTCTTTTTTCTCAAAGATGGTGAGGACACGCACATGAGGATCTGATGACCAGACACCTACGTCTCCTGCTAGAGCCACGAGAGGTCAGGGTCGGGGGACAAAGGAGCCCCCAGTAGCTCCAGCTGGAGGGGAAGCACCTGAGGTGCCTATTGCTGCACCAGCTCTCCAGGAGACTCTAGCCCAGTTCATGAGCATGTTCAGCACCTTAACTCGGGCTGGATTGATTCCACTTGTACCTGCCATATCTCAAGTTGGGGGAGGAGCACAGACTCCCGTTGTCGGTACTCCAAAGCAACGGGTTCAGGTCGACCAGGTTTTGGAGATTTTACCAATGTAGCCAGTAGCTCCAGCTCAACCTGAGGTTAGGGCAGTAGTTACTCAGGCGGAGCAGCTCATACTTGAGAGGTACAAAAAGTACCACCCCTACCTTCAGTGATCAGAGGATGCCTAGGGTTTTCTGGAGAAGTGTCACCGTATTCTCCATACTATGGATGTAGCAGAGTCGAGTGGGGTTTCTTTTACTACATTCCAGCTTAGAGGAGCAGCCTATTAGTGGTGGCGTGCTTATGCGTTGAGTAGTCCATTTGAGGCAACTTCACTTATATGGACTCAGTTCTCGGACATGTTCTTGAGAGAGTATGTTCCCTAGAGCCTCAGAGACGCATGGCGCGTGGAGTTTGAGCAGTTGCGCTAGGGTGCTATAACTGTGTCAGAGTATGTAGTTCGTTTTAGTGATTTGGCCCGACATGCACCAGCCTTGTTTGCCACAGTTCGAGAGAGGGTTCGTCGGTTTATCGAGGGACTCCACTCCAGTATCAGGCTTAGCATGGCCCGAGAGTTGGAGATGGATATTTCTTACTAGCAGGTTGTGAGTATTGCTAGGCGATTGGAGGGTATGCTTGCTTGGGAAAGAGAGGAGAGGGAGGCCAAGAGGTCTCGAGAGTCTAGCACTTATAGTGGTACTCGTGCCCCAGCTGTAGTTTGTCATGTTAGGGGTTATGTGAGTAGCCCCGTTCATCCAGCTCGTCCAGCCGCCAGTGGTATTCCGGTCCCTTCTAGGCCCAAATGAGCCTTATTATTCACCGCCAATGTCTAGTGTGCCTCCTGCATGGGGTGCTTTTAGTGGTCAGTCTAGCAGACCTGGCCCGAGCCAGTCACAGCAGCCACACTCTCCGAGAGCTTGTTTTGAGTGTGGTGACACTCGTCATATGGTGAGATATTGCCCCAGACTTAGGAGGGGTGCACCTCCACAGACTTCTCAGGCACAACATGATTCATCGGGTCCTCAGGCTATGATTACAGCACCAGCTACCGCCCCACCTGCTCCGCCAGCTCGAGGTGGAGGTCGAGGTCGCCCTAGAGAGGGAGGCCAGGCCAGATATTATGCTCTTTCAGCTTGTACAGAGACAGTTGCTTCTGACTCTGTCATTACAAGTATTATTCCGGTCTGTCATAGAGACGCGTCGGTCTTATTTGATCCAGGCTCTACTTATTCCTATGTGTCATCTTATTTTGTCCCGTATTTGGGCGTATCTCATGATTCCTTGAGTTCCCCTATTTATATGTCTACTCCTGTGGGAGATTCTCTTGTTGTGGACCGCGTATATCGGTCGTGTTTGATTTCTCTTAGTGGTTTTGAGACCAGAGCCGATTTATTATTGCTCAGTATGGTAGACTTTGATATTATCTTGGGCATGGACTGGTTGTCACCCCATTATTCTATTCTTGATTGTCACGCTAAGATCGTAGCGTTGGCTATGCCAGGATTACTGCGATTAGAGTGGAGAGGTACCTTAGAGTATACTCCCAGTAGAGTTATTTCATTTCTTAAAGCTCAACGAATGGTTGAGAAGGGATATGACGCGTATCTAGCTTATGTGAGAGATGTCATTATTGATACCCCTACAGTTGAGTGAGTCCCAGTAGTGAGGGACATTCAAGATATGTTTCCAGCTGATCTTCCGGCCATGCCGCCTGATAGAGATATTGACTTTGGCATTGATTTGTTGCTGGACACTCAGCCCATCTCTATTCCTCCATATCGTATGGCTCCTCCTGAATTGAAGGAGTTGAAGGAGATTACATGAGTTGCTTATTAAGGGCTTCATTCGGCCCAGTGTATCACCTTGGGGTTCTCCTGTCTTGTTTGTGAAGAAAAAAGATAGTTCTATACGTATGTGTATTGATTATCGCCAGTTGAACAAAGTTACAGTGAAAAACATATATCCATTGCCTCGTATTGATGATTTATTTGATCAGCTACGGGGTGCCAAGGTATTTTCCAAGATTGATTTACATTCCGGCTATCATCAGTTGAAGATTTGGGAGCTAGATATCCCGAAGACTGCTTTCAGAACTCAGTATTGTCATTACGATTTCCTTGTGATGTCATTTGGGCTGACCAATGCCCCAGAAGCTTTTATGCACTTGATGCACAGTGTATTCCTGCCTTATCTTGACTCTTTCGTCATTGTGTTTATTGACGACATTCTGGTGTACTCCCGAACTCGGGAGGATCATGAGCAGCGCATGAGGACTGTGCTTCAGACCTTGAGAGAAAAGAAATTATACGCAAAATTTTCAAAGTGCGAGTTTTGGCTAGACTCAGTGGCATTTTTGGGTCACATAGTATCGAGTGAGGGGATCAAGGTTGATCCAAAGAAGGTGGAAGCAGTGCAGAGTTAGCCCAGACCATCCTCAGCTATAGAGATCCGGAGTTTTTTGTGTTTGGCGGGGTATTACCGTCGATTTGTAGAGGGTTTCTCATTTATTGCAGCACCTATGACCAGGTTGACCCAGAAGGTTGATCCATTCAGATGGACAGAGGAGTGTGAGGAGAGCTTCTAGAAGCTCAAGACAACTTTGACTACAGCCCCAGTATTGGTATTGCCTATAGGTTCGGGGTCTTATACTGTATATTGTGAGGCATTGCGGATTGGTTTCATCGCGGTGTTTATGCAGGACGGTAGGGTGATTGCCTATGCATCTAGACAACTGAAGGTGCATTAGAAGAACTATCATGTCCACGACCTTGAGTTAGCAGCTATTGTTCATGCCTTGAAGATTTGGCGGCACTATTTGTAGGGTGTCCCTTGTGAGATCTACACCGATCACCAGAGTTTGCATCATCTGTTTAAACAGAAGGATCTTAACTTGCATCAGCGGAGGTGGTTGGAGCTGCTTAAGGATTATGATATCACCATTTTGTACCATCCCGGGAAGGCCAATGTGGTGGCCGATGCTTTGAGTCGCCGGGCAGAGAGTTTGGGGAGTTTAGCATATCTACTAGCAGTAGAGAGGCCATTGGCGTTGGATGTTCAGGCCTTAGCCAGCCAGTATATGAGATGGGATATTTCTAAGCCGAGTTGAGTATTGGCTTGTGTGGTCTCTTGGTCTTTTTTTTATGATCGTAGCAGGGAGTGTTAGTATGATCACCCCCATCTACTTGTCCTTAAGGACACGATTCAGCACAATGATGCTAAGGAGGTCTTTATTGGGGATGATGGTGCATTGAGGATGCAGGGAATGCTATGTGTGCCCAATGTAGATGGGTTGCATGATTTGATTCTCCAGGAGGCTCACAGTTCGCGGTACTCCATTCATCCGGGTGCCGCTAAGATGTATCATGACTTGAGACGACATTACTGGTGGAGAAGAATGAAGAAGGACATAGTGTAATATGTAGCTTGGTGTCTGAATTGCCAACAGGTAAAGTATGAGCATCAATGGCCAGGCGGATTACTTCAGAAGTTAGAGATTCCGGAGTGGAAATGGGAGCGGATCACTATGGATTTCGTTGTTGGACTCCCACAGACTCAGCAGAGGTTTAATGTAGTTTGGGTGATTGTGGATAGGCTGACCAAGTCAGCTCATTTCCTTCCTATAATGACTACCTATTCTTCTGAGCAGCTGGATCTAGTTTATATCCGCGAGATCGTTAGGCTTCATGGCGTACCAGTATCCATCATCTCTGACTGGGGTACGCAGTTTACATCATGGTTCTGGAGGGCCGTACAACATGAGTTGTGTATTCGAGTGGAGCTAAGCACAACATTTCACCCTCAGACGGACGGGCAGTCCGAGCGCACAATTCAGATCATAGAGTATATGCTCCGTGCGTGTGTGTTAGATTTTGGAGGTTATTAGGATCAATTCTTGCCACTTGCGGAGTTTTCCTACAATAACAATTATCAGTCGAGCATCTAGATGGCACCGTATGAGGCTCTGTATGGTAGGCGGTATCGGTCTCCAGTGGGTTGGTTCGAACCGGGCGAGGCTAGATTAATGGGTACAGACTTGGTTCAGGATGCTCTGGAGAAGGTTAAGGTGATTCATGATCGACTTCGCACAACCCAGTCCAGACAAAAGAGTTATGTGTATCGGAAGGTTCGTGATGTCACATTCATGGTTGGAGAGCGGGTCCTGCTCCGGGTGTTACCTATGAAGGTTGTTATAAGGTTCGGAAAGAAGGGCGAGCTGAGCCCAAGCTTTATCGGCCCATTTAAGGTGTTGCGACCTATTAGGGAGGTTGCTTATGAGCTTGCCTTGCCTCCCAGCCTAGCAGGAGTTCATCCAGTATTCATCTTGACGAACCCATTTGCTAGCAACTCTTCAAGGTGCTCCTTCAAGTCCTTTAACTCTTTCGAAGCCAGGCGGTACGGTGGGATGGATATGGGCTGGGTACCTAGAGCCAAATCAATACAGAAATCGACATCACGATCTGGTGGCATGCTTGGAAGTTCAGATGGAAACACATCGGAGAACTCCCGGACCACGGACACTAAATCAATCGACGGAGTCTTTGTAGTAGTATCCCGAACATAGGCCAGATAAGCAAAACAACCTTTCTCTACCATGTGTCGAGCCTTCAGAAACGAAATAACCTGACTAGATTTACTGATATACAAACCCTTCCACTCCAATCTAGGCAACTCTGGCATCGCTAAGGTAAATGTCTTGGTGTGATGACCCGATAGGTCATCTTATGTTTTAGAACCCAATTCTGCACTTTGTAGCCTTAAATACCTCATTTTAGCCTTTCTCGATTTACGTGCACAGTCCGAGTGTTTTTTCGGAAAGCTTTTATGTTAGAAACTGAGAACATATGAAATTTGTGGCTTAAAATCTATTTGAGTTGATTTCGGTTAATATTTTGAACAAACGGATCCGTATTCATGTTTTGAAGGTCCCGATGGGCCCGTATCGTGATTTAGGACTTGGGCATATGCTCGGAATCGAATTCGGAAGTCCCTAGCCCGAGTTATCGCACTTTGTTTGAGTTTGAAAGTTAAAGGCTTAATGACTTTGAAATGTTTGACCAATATTTGACTTTTTGGATATCGGGTCCGTATTTTAGTTTCGGAACCCGGTATAGGTCCAATACTATATTTATGACTTGCCTGTCAAATTTGGTGAGAAGCGGAGTTGGTTTGACGTGATCCGGACGTCCGGTTGTTAATATAGCAATTCTAAAGTTTCTTGAAAATTTTATTTGATTTGGTGTCCGATTCATAGTTCTAGGTGTTATTTTTGTGATTTTATCGCGCGAGCAAGTTTGTATAATATTTTTAGACTTGTGTGTTTATTTGGTTTGGAGCCCCAAGGGCTCGGGTGAGTTTTGGATAGGCTACGGAGTGGTTTGGACTTAGAAAACTCAGCTGGTTCTGCAAGTTCTGGTAACTGGTGTCTGATCTCGCCATTGCGAGATCAGTGTTCGCATTTGCAAACATTCCCCAATCTTGATAGGCTCGCATTTGCAAAGAGTACCTGGGTCAACATGAGTTCACATTTACGATTAAGAGGTCACAATTGTGGGGAGGCCATAGTTCGTATTTGCGAAGTAGGGCTGGGGCAGGCTTGGTCGCAAATGTGGAAGATCAATGTTTGCAATTGCGAACAAGTCATCGCAATTGCGATGAAAGCAGAGATAGGAGGACTTTGCTTTTGCGACTGTTTCTTCGTATTTGCGGGGCTCGAATTTGTGAACCTCGGGTCGCAAATGCGACTTCTGCAACTGATCAAAATGGGACTTAGACGGGATTTTGGTTCATTCTCTTAAATTTCAAAACAAGAAATCCTAGAGGCAATTTTTCAAAGAACTTTTCTCCCCCAAATCATTGTTAAGTGATTCTAAACTAGTTTCTTTCAATCTTTCACTACATTTCCTAAGTTTTCAACCAAAATTCTTGTGTTTGATGGTGGAAATTGGGATTTTTGGGTCGAATTAGGAATTTTTGTAAAATGGGGATTTAGACCTCAAATTGAGGTCGGATTCCAAAATAAATTACATAACCGAGCTCGTGAGTGAATGAATGTTCATATTTTGTAACTTTTACCTTATTCCAATATGTAGACCCGGGGAGGCTTTTTGGGGCGATTTTCTAATTTCTTGGTTTAGCTTTGAGTTCATTAATTAGATTAGTTTCTTATAGTTGTATTTATGGTATGTAATTGATTCTGACTAGATTTGGGCCATTCAGAGTTGGATATTCGTGGAAAAGGCATTGTTACCGATTGATTGAGCTTGGTTCGAGGTAAGTGACTTGCCTAACTTTGTGTGAGGGAAATCCCCCTTAGGATTTGGTACTGTTGTGATATGTGAGCGCCGTGTACGTGAGGTGGCGAGTACATACACGGTCTATTTGTTGTAAAACCAAATTTATTTTACTAAGTAGCAACCTGTTTTTCCTTTAATTTGAGTTATACCGTTTAAATGAGTATTAGTCTGTTTTCATTCTTAATTGAGCTATTCCAATATGTGTAGTTATCCTGTTTAGTCTAATATCACATGTCTACGTGCTTTAACTACTTATTTGAACTCTGTGAAGCATGCCTAGTTGATTTCTTGCTTTTCCTTATTCTTTATCAGTATAACTGTAGAAATTTTGCTGTTAACTGTTGTATTTATCGGTTTGAGCTGTGCGTTTACTTTTGAGACTATGAGGAGGTTCCTCGGGAGTTCTCCCTGCACATTTACTTTAGAGACTACGAGGAGGTTCCTCGGGAGTTCTCCCTGCACATTTACTTTTGAGACTACGAGGCGGTACCTCGGGAGTTCTCCCTGCATATTTACTTTTGAGACTACGAGGCAATACCTCAGGAGTTCTCCCTATATATTTACTTTTGAGACTACGAGGAGGTACCTCGGGAGTTCTCCCTGTATATTTATTTTGGGACTACGAGACAGTATCTCGGGAGATCCCCTGCTGTTTGCCCTTATGTTGTACTGCTATATTTGCTGTGTTTTCCTTTTCTTAAATTCCAGTCTCTTAATATAATGTTATATTACCCTACTTTATTTATTATATACTAGTGGGCCAGACCTGACCTCGTCACTACTCAACCGAGGTTAGGTTTGGCACTTGCTGGGTACCGTTGTGGTGTTCTCATGCTACTCTTCTGCACATGTTTTTGTGTGCAGATCCAGGTACTTCTTATCAGCCCCGCTATTAGCTGAGAGTACTTGCTGCTGTACGTAGACTTCAAGGTACATTAGCCGCGTCCGTAGACCTCAGAGCCCCCTTCTATTCTCACCTATGTTAATTACCTTCTGTACTTCTTTTATTAGACTCTGGTGTATAGAGATACTAGTTTCCTCCTGTAGCTTGAGACTTACGATGTTTTGGGTTTTGGGAAGACTGTGTATTTATAGGTATTGGTTATTGTACATGCCGAGCGGCATTGCTACTAGTTATTCAGTTATCCACTATTGTTAGTTGCCAAGTTTTACTTTCATTTTGTTATTTTCCGTAATTTTTTAGGCTTACCTAGTCGTAGAGACTAGGTGTCGTCACGATGTTACGAATGGAGTTTGGGTCGTGACACTTGGCATGGCAGTCAAGGATGGTGTGATATGGAGATAACCAGTCCATGCCCAGGATGACCTTAAAATCGGTCATATCGAGCAACAGAAGATCCACTCTAGTCTCATGACTACAGAATGTAACAATGCAGGACCGATAGATCTGATCCACAACAACAAAATCGCCTACTGGAGTGGACACATAAACAGGAGTACCCAAGGACTCACAAGAAACACCTAAGAAACGAGCAAACAGAGAGGAAACATATGAATACTTAGACCCGGGGGGAAATTGTACTGAAAAATCCCTACCGCAGATAGAAATAATACTTGTGATCATGGCATCTGAGGCCACTGCATCTGGTCTGGCCAGAAAAGCATATAACATAGCTGGAGCACCGCCTGCCTGGCCTCCGCCTCTAGGACGGCCCCTCCCCACCTGCCCTCTGCCTCTGGGCAGCTAGATGGCTGGTGGGGCAGTTGGTGCTGTAATCATAGGCTGCTAACCTTTCTACACTGCCTTGCCCCGAAGCCTAGGGTAGATCTTCCGCACATGACTGAAATACCCGCACTTAAAACAACCTCTCGGTATGGTAAGTTGTTGACCTGAAGCCTGATCTTGATGGCCTGAATACCTACTGGAGGAACCCTGAATAGCTGGTGGGCGGTAGGAACTCTCTAGCATGGCGCTAAAATAGGGTCGTACTAGAGTACCCCGAGGCGGCGACAATGCTTGATATGTGGTCCTGCTAGACTGACCCCTCAAGAACCGACCTCTGCCCCAGCCGTGGCACCTCTGAACTCTCCCAAATACCGAAACCTTTTATCTCTTGTAGCTTGCTCCCCTCTACGCTGAAGTACACCCTCGATCTTCCGATCTATCTCTACAACTAGCTCGTAAGAAGTCCACATATCAACCTCTCGGGCCATGGTGGACTGAATGCCAGTGTGAAAACCTGCAACAAACCTCCGCACTCTCTCTATATCAGTGGGAATGATCATAAGTGCATGGCGAGACAACTCAGAGAACCTCGCCTCATAGTCAGTCACTGACCTCTAACCCCTTCTGGAGCTGCTCGAACTGAAACCGTAACTCTTCCCTCTGAGAGGGTGGAATATTCCTGTCCAAGAAAATATGAGTGAACCGGTCCTAAGTCATGGGAGGAGAATATGCTGGTCTGCCAAGGACATATGACTGCCACCACCTACGGGCCCTGCCCTCCAATTGGAAAGTAGTAAATTCCACCCATGGGTCTCTAATATCCTCATGTTGTGGAGTTTGTCCCCACACTGATCAATAAAGTCTCAGGGGTCCTCATGTTGCTCACCCCCGAATATAGGGGGATGAAGCCTAGTCCATTTGTCCAATAGCTTCTACGGATTACCGGCCGCAGCTGGTCTGGGATCAGGTATAGCTGCTGTAACTGGCTGAGCTCCGCCCACGGGTAGTGCACTCGAGGTCTGATATACGGCAGATGCATGTCCTGGAGCCTGAGCGGTAGGGGTCTGTGCTCCCCCTCCCGCCTGAGATGTGGCTGGGTCTATTGGAAATAGGCTAGTCAGAGTCATAGAATCCATGAATCGCAGCATACGACCCATGACCTCCTGGAATCCCGGAGCGGACATGAAATCCACCGGGGCTGGCTCTGTTACAGGCACCTCATCCTGCTCCTCAATAATAGGATCCTCCACGGGATCCACTGGTGGTATACCTGGAGCAAGTCTGGGACATCCTCGTCCCCTACCACGGGTTGGAACCCTCCCTCGGCCTCTAACAACAGGGGGAGCGGCTCCTACATGGTCTAGAACATCTGTTGTGCACGTTCTCACCATCTGTGAGAGAATAAGAGAAATATACTTAGTACCACATCAACTGCACGATAGGAGATAAAGAAAGAGTAGTTTCCTAACATCCTATAGCCTCTCGAAGATAAGTAAGGACGTCTCTGCACCGATCCGCAAGACTCTATTAGGCCTGCACATAACTTGTGAGACCTACGTGAACCTAGTGCTCTAATACCATGTTGTCACGACCCAAATTCTCCTATAGGCTGTGGTGGAGTCTAATGTCACCGCTAGGCAAGCCTACGATGAATTTACTACATGATTACTTCTTTTAACAAGCTTACAAGTAATTAAGTTCCATGAATTTAGAAATTTGCGACATAGAGAGTCAAGTGAATAAAATGAAAGAATCTGAAAGCACACATAAATATGTAAATACTCCAAAATTATAAAGTCTACTAAAGTATGTGCCAAGATCTGGTATCACAAGTGTATAAGCACTAATAGATTATACAAAACTCTAGCCACTGTCAGAAATAAAAATAGACAGAAATAAATGTAAAGGAGAGACTCTAGGTGCTGCGGAACGGCTCAGGAATGTAGCTCACCACTAGGCCTCGGGATATCTGGGATGTGTGCCGGTAATACTGCCAGATGCACCTGCCTCTGATCCTGCACGATTAGTGCAGAAGTGTAGCATGAGTACATAAACAACATGTACCCAGTAAGTATCAAGTCTAACTTCGAAGAAGTAGTGACGAGGGGTCGACTTCGACACTTACTATGGGCTAGCAATATGAATACAAGAATTCCAAATAAACATGAGTTATGTAATTAATAATAATAAACCATTGATAAATTCCCGTCATTGATAAGTGTAACCTCACAAGACACAAAATAATATCAAGTATGATTAGGTTCTGGGTATTATTAAGCACGATTTATGTCGAGGTCGTACGACCCGATCCAGAATAACGTGTACACTGTCGAGGGACATACATCACGATCCATAGATGCATCTATCTACTTCCGAGGCGTTCGGCACGCTCTACAAGAAAATAGAATATCTTATAAGCATTTGACTTAAACGTCATAATAGGGCTAGTACACAATATAATAAAATTTCCATTGACGATCAAGTAATCCGCTAAATATTCAAGTAAGTGAAATTCGATCTTTTACAATTCTTCTAACAAGTTCTAATATAATTTGGGCACATAAATTAACAAGTAGGGTACAGACATTTCAAGTAATCCATGATTTGGGTCCTAAGCTATCCGGACATTAGTATGAATAGTAGCTACGCACGGGCACTCATCAACTCGTGCGCATGTAGCCCCCACAATTAGAAGCAAATATTAATTTAAATCACCTATGGGGTAAATTCTCTCTTACAAGGTTAGACAAGAGACTTACCTCGTCTCAAAGCTCACTTTCCGGTCACAAATTTGCTCTAAAGCTCCAACTCTGTGCCTAACAATCCAAAACTAGTCATATATTATGTAAATTAATCAATACACGTTCAAAAGTTCATATTCTAACTATTACAGCAATTACCCAACCCCAATTGAAGGATTCCTAAAATTCATCCCCGGGACCACATGCTCGGATACCCATAACCTCATGAACTCAAATATATAATTTTCACTAAATACCATAACCATTTTCATGGTTAAATCTCCTTTTTATCAAAACCTAGGTTTATTCATCTAAACCCATAATTTCCATAAATTTTTCATGTTAAAATCTACCCATGATCTATGTATTAAACTCACATTGCATAAAAATTACTTACCTCAATTAGCTAGGTGGAAATCCCCCTCTTTGAAGCTCCAAAATCGCCCAAGTGTGTAATAAATAAACTCAAACTAGCCTAAGTCCCGTTTTAAAATGACCACTCTACCTCTAGCGATTCCGCACCTGCAGTCACTGGGCCGCATCTACGGCACCGCTTCTGCAGAAGTGCCTAAGGTTGGCTGGTTTCACTTCTGCAGATGGGATTCTGCTTCTGCGGACCACTGACCAATGCCTAAAGCCACTTTTGTGGCCACAAGCTCGCATCTACGGCGAGTGCGTCGCACCTGCGACCCTATTCCGCTTCTGCGATCGTCTTCTTTGCACCTGTGCCTTAGCAGGTGCGGTCCCTTCGCCACTTCTGCGAGAACAAGGAAGCATGTGATGCGCCGCTTCTACGGTCAATGGCTCAATTTTGCGAGCTCGCACATACGGCTGGACTTTTACAGGTGCGATTACACCAGAAGTTGGGTGCTTTAGCCATTTCCTCTAAGTCCAAACCTTGGTCCGCGCCTTGTCCGATTAACACCTGAGCCCCCCAGGGCCCTGTCCAAACATACCAACAAGTTGTAAATCATAGGAAGGACTCACTCGCACCCACAAAATATGAAAAACAACATCAAAACTAATAATCACACTCCAAACCTAATTGAATTAACTTATGAACTTCAAGTTCTTCAAACTTACTCCGAAAGTGCCGAAACATACTTAAACCACTCAGAATGATACCAAATTTTGTGTGCAAGTCTAAAATCACCATACAGAATCATTCCCCAGCTCGGAATCCCAAACCGAACTCGATAACATCAAATCCTACTTCAAACCAGATTTAAAGAACTCTAAAACCTCCAATGTGTCAACTTTCACTATTAAGTGTCAAAATGCTCCCGGGTCATCCGAAACCCTATCCGAATATATGCCTAAGTCCAAAATTATCATATGAACCTATTGGGACCGTCAAATCCCGGTTCATAGGTCGTTTAATTAAAACGTTGACCAAGGTCAAACTTAGCCCTTTTTGACAACCTCAAGGAACCCAGTATTCCGATTTCAACCTGAACTCTTCCTAATCCCGAACTAACAATCCCTGCAAGTCATAAAATAGTAAAAACACATATAGGAAGTCTTATTTAGGTGAACGAAGATCTAAAACAATGACCGATAGGGGCGTTACAGTAACTCTACCTAGAATACTAGAGATCCCAAGATCTAGGTTCAAGGAGATCAAACAAACTCGTTAATGATAGTTCAACATTATCAAATAAAATTTTGGTCCATTCTCATGATGAAGATAATGTTTAGTACCAAGGATAAAACATTAATGCATTTTAATGGTTTCTATGTTTGATATGGGGTATATCAAATAGTATATCTACGGGATAACACATTTAGGATTCTCCTATGTAAGTGTGAAGTGTAAGCCGCTTCAAGGAGAATTCTGTAGTCCAGTTCTTTACTTACTTATAAACCAGGTGGTGTTCATGGCTAAAACTGTAACGACTCGACCGGTCATTTTGAGCTCTAGTGCGTCGTTCGGCAGTTTGAGGCCATGAGCAGCTTCACTTCAGGTATTATGACAGGTACGCATGGTCGGAATTGAAATTTTGGAAGTTCAGAGTTGATTTGAAAAGAAAATTCTCATTTTGAAAGCTTTAAGTTGGAAGAATTGACTAAGATTGGATTTTTGAGTAAATGATCTCGGAATCAAGATTTAAAGGATCCAACAGATTCGTATAATGAATTCGGACTTGGGCGTATGTCCGGATCGGGTTTTGGATGACCCGGGAGCGTTTCGGCGCCTATTGTGGAAGTTGGCATTTTGGAAGAATTTCATAAAATATGGGTTGAAGTGCATTTCAATGTTATCCATGTCCGTCTGTGTCATGCCCCGAACCTCGGAGCGAGACCAGCACCCGGTGCCTCACCTAACAGAGCGTACC
>AWOL01S0073340.1:0-24581 GCA_000715115.1 Nicotiana otophora | reverse complement strand
TATATATATATAATAAAATTCCCATTCAAATTGGAAAATAGTTTCAAGTTGAAGTTAAAATTATTTTAAAACAAAAAAATATCTATCTATATATAATAAAAGGAGAGGCAAAAGCACGATATTAAGACAAGTGACATAACCACAAAAAGCCAAGTGGCATTAGGTCAAAACAAACTACTTTCTAACTAAAAAACCTTTTGAATTTTAAATTTTGAATTAATTAGTTGGTTACTCTATTTGAATTAATAAATATAGATATCTTATAATTAGCTATAATAAAAAACGAAAAAATATATAAAATAAAATTTCCATTCAAATTGGGGAGTAGTTTCAAGTTAGAGTTTTAAAATTATTTTAAAATAAAAAACAAAAATAAGAAAAAATAAAATTAGCTATAATAAAAAAAATGAAAATATATAATACAAAATCACATGGGGGAGTAGTTTCAAGTTGGAGTTTTAAAATTATTTTAAAATAAAAAACGAAAATAAAAAATAAATAAAACTTTCAATTCAAATTGGGGAGTAGTTTCTTCCATATATATATATATATATATATATATAACTACCAATTCAAATTGGGAAGTAGTTTCAAGGTGGAGTTTTAAATTATTTTAAAATAGAAAAACGAAAGTAAAGAAATACAAAACTTTCAATTCAAATTGGGGAGTAGTTTCTTCCTAATATACTAGTCTATATAAATATCTATTTTATTTTATATATATTAAAGAAGTAAATAATTATATGATGCCAAGTGGTATAACCATAAGACGACAAATGTAGATTTTTAGGACAAAGTTCCAACAAAGTTGGAGTTTTAAAATAAAAAATGAAATAAAAAAAAATAAAAATTGCCAATTCAAATTGAGAATTAATTTCAAGTTGGAGTTTTAAGATAAAATAAACTTCTTTTCTAACTAAAATAACCTTTTGAATTTTAAATTTTCAATTAATTGTTTATTCTATTTGAATGATATAAATATAGATATCTTATAATTAGCTATAATAAAAAAAATAAAAATATAAAAATAAATACCCATTCAAATTGGGGAATAACTTCAAGTTGGAGTTTTCAAATTATTTATAAAAAGAAATTTAGATGTAACAAAAAGAGGAAAAAATATATATTAAAAAAACTACCCATTCAAATTAGGGAGTAGTTTCAAGTTGGAGTTTTCAAATTATTTATAAAAAGAAATTTAGATGTAACAAAAAGAGGAAAAAATATATATTAAAAAAACTACCCATTCAAATTAGGGAGTAGTTTCAAGTTGGAGTTTCAAAATACAATAAAAAATAAAATTAAAAATAAAATAAAATTGCCAATTCAAACTAGGGAGTAGTTACAAGTTGGTGTTTAAGACAAAATAAACTACATTTCTAACTAAAAATCCTTTTGAATTTTTAAATTTTAAATTAATTGGTTACTCTATTTGTATTAAAAAATATAGATATCTTATAATTAGCTACAATAAAAAAAATCAAAAAAAAATACCTATTCAAATTGGGGAGTAGTTTCAAGTTGGAATTATATAAATTTTAAAAAATAATTGCCAATTCAAATTGGGGAATAGTTTTAACTTAGAGTTTTAAAATTATTTAAAAATAATTAAAACAAAAATAAGGAAATAAAAAAACGCTCAATTCAAATTGGGGAGTAGTTTTTTCCTAATATAGTAGTCTCTCTCTCTCTCTCTCTCTATATATATATATATATATATATATAATTAGTTAATAATTTAAACTAAATTAAAAATAATTATACATGTTGGTAGTTTTTTTCATAAAAATAATAAAAAGCCTTATATCTTTATACTTTTGATGAATTTAAAATTATTATTTAGTAAAAAATATTACATTATTTAAATTTTCAGTAAATTTCAAAATAAGAAAACTAATCAAATATTACAGTAGAAAAGAATGTACGGAAAGTAAGGGATAAAGACAATTTTATAATATTTATAGACTTAATTAATAAATAATGAATAATAAATAATAAATAACACTCAATAAAATTATTGATAAATTTAGATAATTGAAGAATTTTGAATAGTGTTACATAATAAGTTTTTAAAAAAAATATTTTCAGAGTAATAAATATATATTTATATTATAAAAAAAAGAGAAGTAATTTCAAAATATAAAAATAATGACATGTTAATAAAAAGTCATATTAGTAAATGTATAGTACTAAGTACTTGCTAATTTAATAATAATAAAAAGTAATAAGGAACAAATTATTTATTTAATTACTATTAAATGTGTATTCTTTTGTTTTGTATAGATTTTATTATATTTTTGTATACCACATAAAATAATAAAATAATAAGTAATATTTATTAAAATAATTTAATATATTAGATCATAACTTTATAATATTAATATTCTGTTAAATTATTCGCGCATTTGCGCATCTTGTAACACTAGTTTTCAGTAATAGTACAGTAATGACAAGTTGGCTTTGTCAAACAGATAAAAGGTCCTGAATTCGACTGTAAAGAAGAGTTAGAAACCCCTTTACGCACCATCCTTAAAATTCTGTTCTCAGAAATCAATGGCCGATTTACCTATAGTTCGATTTGAGGAGAAAATCATAGAAACAGTGGAGAAAAACACTGTAGTGGTAGTCATTGGTGAGACCGGTTCTGGTAAAAGTACACAACTTTCACAAATGCTTTATAAAAGAGGGTATGCTAAATCTGGAATGATCGCTGTTACTCAGCCTCGCCGTGTTGCTGCAGTTTCTGTTTCTAGGTAATCTTCCTAAACTTTGTATCTTTACAATTTACATGTCGTGTTGAATTTATTGTGTTTCCTTTTTTTTTTCTCTTCAAATTTAATGCACTCGAATATGTTCGTTTATTTGTTTGTTAAATCAAAATTTTCATTGTTTTCTTGTCCGGCTACCTGCTACATCTACCCGCAATTATGAGTAGAGCTCTGGCCACCATTACAGTGCCGGAGCTAGGAGTTTATACGAGGTGATTAAAAAATGTCACACAGAGAATTTTAACCTATGACGTAAAGCAATTTTTAGAACCCCTTTGCGACTTTACTTGAACCTTCCCTTAGTTTTTGCCCTATTTGCACAATATAATTTTTCAACGAAGGGGATTCAATTCATCTTACTCCATCTCCATTCTTCGGGCATTTTTTTCGTCCTAAAAATTGGAAGAGCGTGGGTAGGGCGGGCTTGGAGTGGCTCACTGGGTTATTTAATGTCATTTTTAGGACCAAAAAGATGTCCGAAGAATGGAGATGGAGTACGATGGTCTCGCTGTATAAGAACAAGGGTGATATCCAAAGTTGCAACAACTACTGGGGCATCAAGTAACTAAGCCATACTATGAAAGTTTGCGAGAGGGCGGTGGAGCTGAGGTTGAGGAGGATTGTGACTATTTCTGAAAATTAGTTTGGATTTATGCCGGGACGATCGACTACGGAAGATATTCATCTTGTTAGGAGGTTGATGGAACAGTATAAGGAGAGGAAGAAGTGTTTACATATGGTGTTCATCGACTCAGAGAAGGCTTATGATAAAGTGCCGGAGGGGGAGGTTATGTGGAGATGTTTGGAGGCTAGATGTGTTCGTGTTGCATACATTAGGGCTATTAAGGACATGTATGATGGAGCTAAGACCCGAGTGAGGACCGTGGGAGGGGACTGGAACACTTCCCAGTTATGATGGTGTTACACCAGGGGTCAGCCCTCAATCCTTTTCTTTTTGCCTTGGCGGTCGACGCAATGGCGCGCCACATACAAGGGGAGGTGCCGTGGTGCATGTTATTTGCAGATGACATTGTTCTGATTGATGAGACTCGAGGTGGTGTTAACTGTTAACGAGAGGTTAGAGGTTTGGAGGCAGACCCTGGAGTCTAAATGTTTCAAGTTGAGCCGGACCAAGACATAATACTTGGAGTGTAAGTTCAGTGGTGCAACTCAGGTAGTGGACGAAGACGTGAAGCTTGATTCACAAGTCATACCTAGGAGAGAAAGTTTTAAATACCTTGGGTCAGTTATACAAGGGAATGGAGAGATCGATAAGGATGTCACATTGTATTGGGGCGGGGTGGATGAAATGGAGGCTCACTTCCGGTGTTTTGTGTGATAAGAATGTGCCACCAAAACTTAAAGGTAAGTTCTACAAAGCGGTGGTCAGACCGACTATGTTATATGGGGCGCAGTGTTGGCCAGTCAAGAACTCCAATGTCCAAAAGATGAAGCTGAAATGAGGATGTTGAGATGGATGCGCGGGCATACCAGGTTAGATAGAATTAGAAATGAAGTTATTAGGGACAAGGTGGTCCCTGTGGAGGACAAGATGCGGGAGGCGAGACTTAAATGGTTCGGGCATGTGATAAGGAGAGGCGCAAATGCACTGGTGAGGAGGTGTGAGAGGTTGGCCTTGGAGGGTCTAAGGAGAGATAGAGGTAGGCCGAAAAAGTATTGGGGAAAGGTGATTAGGCAAGATATGGCATTGCTCCAACTTACTGAGGACATGACCATGAATAGGAAGGTGTGGAGGTTGAAAATTAAGGTAAAGGGTTAGGACAGGTAGCAGAGCGTTGTCCTTGTCAGTAGTAGTAGCTTTAGTACGTCATTTAGTGTTACTTGTGTATTCTCGTATCCTTTGACTTCTGTGATTACTTGTTATTGCTTTTCTGATTTCAATACCTAGTGTATTTAGTTTTGTATTTTTGCTTCGGTTTTGTAATTGGTATGCTTGTTGTTGTTGCCCTTCCTTTTCCCTATCCTAAGCCGAGGGTCTTCCGGAAACAATCTCTCTGCCTTCTTGAAGGTAGGGGTAAGGTCTGTGTACACACTACCTTCCCCAGACCCCACTTGTGGGATTACACTGGGTTTTTTGTTGTTGTTGGATTCAATTGAACGACCTTCCTTCAAGCTGCTTCCGCCACCGCCCACCAAGACTTGGGCATGCAATTCACTTGTACATGTCTATGCGAAGTTCAGTTCAAAGTTGCAGATGAAGTTAGTCTAGTTAGGCAGGTTGTGGGAGCTATACCAATCTCTTGGAGTTAGTTAAGTTAGAATTAAGGAGTCAGTTATGAAATCTCGGAAGGATGAGAGACTATTAAATATTCTGAAGGAAATTGCTAACCAGAAGACATTTCAATGGAGATGCGAGAAGAGAAAACAGGGTTATATAGTAGTAAGAATTGTATAGTTAGAGACTTCCTTTATGCCAGATGATGAAAATTTGAGATCCGTTACCTGACTTGGGAAGTCTTGTTGGTTGAGATGTTTAGTTGGGGCAAGGGTAAATGAGGAAAAAGACTTAGTAGTATAAGTGCATTTTTTATTGTGTTTGATAAAACCAGTGGAGGAGATTGCCACATTAGCCTTGACCTGAATCCACTCTTGAAGGTAATAGAAGCATGAAAAAGTGCTATTCAACATCTTTTATATATATATATATATATGGTTTATGCTATAGTTACACCAACATCTGGTGTTCTCTATTTGCTTCATTCTTCGGCTTGTAACTTTTTTTTTGGTTCATTCTTTGATAATTTCCTTCAACTTTTCATGGACAGACGAGTTGCACAGGAGCAAAATGTTCGACTTGGAGAGGAAGTCGGTTATGCCATAAGATTTGAAGATAGAACTTCGGAGAAAACACACATCAAGTACTTTTTGTGGTTCTTAATTATTGTTACTAGCAATTACCATCGTTGGCGCTTTCTATTGGTTTAGTTCCCTTGCTTCTTTTTTGACATTTAACTGGAATATTATTCAAACTGCAGATATCTTACGGATGGAGTGCTCCTCCGCGAGAGTCTTTTTAATCCGGAGCTGAATCAATATTCCGTCATCATATTGGATGAAGCACATGAGAGGAGTTTGAACACGTTAGATCCATTTTCAATGACCTTCTTTATGTTTATCTCGGCTTGACATTATAGAGATATATCCAACTGTTAGATTATTGTGGTCTTTCATTCACCTTTTGCTTAGATCGTGTTGGTTATCTCTATAGATGACTTTTTTCATTATTGAATTATCAATCACAGGGATATATTGCTTGGTTTAATGAAAAGATTAATCAAATGGCGTCACTCAAACTTGAAAGTTTTGATCACATCAGCCACTCTTGATGGTGGAAAGGTATCTAGGTTCTTCTCCGACTGTCCCGTCCTTACCGTACCAGGCGAGTTATTTCCCGTGGAAATAGTACACATCTCAGAGCGCCCTAAAAACTATGTGGAGGCTTCTCTAAAAACAGCTATTGGTATGACGAGAACTATGACATCTCATATTTGTTTTATAAGTTTGAATCTTGGTTTTATTCCTTCAATTGTTTCTTGCTTTCTACTAATCTGAAATGTTCACCTTTCCTTTTGTGTGTAAAATTTCTTGTTTTCCTGAAGTGGTCTGACAATTCATTTTTGTGCATAGATATTCACGTACGGGAGCCAGAAGGGGACATTTTAATATTTTTGACAGGGCAGGTGAGTTTTATGTAGTATTTCCTGTCTGATGCTTTTTCTGTATATCGCAGTCCTTTCTCTATTTCCTAGAAAAAAATAAATGTTCGAGATGCAAATCACTATTTCTGGGAAAGTGAAATTGAGAATCTTATTTAGGATGACATAGAGAAGTTGGTAATGAAGTTGGAGGAGAGAATTCAAAGCTTAGAAGAAGGTTCTTGTCTGGATGCCTTAATCCTTCCTCTTCATGGATCCTTGCCACCCGAGATGCAGGCAAGTTATTTCCTTCTCAAACTCCTTGCCCTGAAATCCTGAAAATTCTAGATCTAGTCGGTTCAGATATTAGCTGATCTAGTTCGAGTCACCCCAAGAGCAAGATGGGGAGTTCTTGGAGGGAGGGAGCCGAGGGTCTATCGGAAACAGCCTCTCTACCTTAGGATAGGGGTAAGGTCTGCATACAAACTACCCTCCCCAGACCCCGCTAGTGGGATTATTCTGGGTTGTTGTTGTTGTTGTTGTATGTTGTGTCTGACTTGACCCTTCCAATTACACGAGAGATTTCATATTTAAACTGAGAGTTTTACTGAAGGTGAACTAAGGTGTCATAGTCCTCTAGTCAAGTTAAAAATAGGAGTATCATAGTCCTAGCTGGCTTTCTGGAACCGATATTGGTAGTTGTCTGTGCTGCAACAATTTCATGTTTGTTTCACTTTTAGGTGTGAACGGTAGCATCTTGAGTGACTCACTCCATTTGATTACCAGTTGACAACAATAAGTTTTTTGGTTGTTGAAATATGCGATAAATTATTTGGTTTCCGTGGCTGTTGTGACACAGTTTATATAGTGACTCCACAACTTAAGTAGAAGTCAAATATGTGGTTGAGTTGAACTTAGCTTGGAGGACAAACTTTTGTTTGATTGATCATCTTCTTTATGAAACTTCAGATGATTGTTCTTCTTCTTTGTCTTCATCCACATTTTAAATGGTTTACCGAGCTGAATACTGGTAGTTGCGTGGTTATTGCTCTTGTAAATTCTATATGCGTTTGCGAGTATTTTCCTTTGGTTCTCTTATCACAGTTATGTATTGAACATTTTTCCTTTTGTTATTTCTTTTGATGGGCAGGTGCGTGTTTTCAGTCCTCCACCTCCAAATTGTAGGCGGTTTATTGTTTCTACAAATATTGCTGAAACTTCTTTGACTGTTGACGGTGTCGTGTAAGTAAACCTGACACCACTATGCACGATTATTGGAGGTTATATAAGTGTTAACATATTGTCTGCTTCATTGGTTCTTATCCTTTTGTGACTTTGTGATACTTAGAATGCTCAACTTTCTGTTTCTCACTTCCCGACAGATGATTTGCAGTGATTGATCACATGCAATAGTGTGGTCGTCAAAAAGAAGAAAACTCAGTTAATTGCTAAACTAATTGTTATCTAGAGAACCAATAAAAGTAAATGGGTGAAATCAATGGGATTTTAATCTTTCCCCCTGGTGTTTTAACGTGCTCTCTTGAGCATGAATATGCAGTATATGTTTCACTATCAAAAATTTGTTGAGGCGAATAACGCTTACACTTGGAGTGTTAAACCTTGTACAACGGGTATTTCCAGCTATTAGCATTTACTTTAAAGTACAAAAAGGGTAGCCCGGTGCACTAAGCTCCCGCTATGCGCGGGGTCCGGGGAAGGGCCGGGCCATAAGGGTCTATTATACGCAGTCTTACCCTGCATTTCTGCAAGAGGCTGTTTCCACGGCTCGAACCCGTGACCTACTGATCACATGGCAGCAACTCTACCGGTTAAGCCAAGGCTCTCCTTCTTACTTTAAAGTATAAACGCTTCAAAAATTTTAGTTTACTATCCCAGGAGTGCTATTGTATATTTGTTTGAATAATATTCGAGTAAGCATCTTCTCAAGGAAAATAATCATAATAATAAAATAATTGAGCAAACATCTTTTAAACAAAGACCCTTGCAAAAATTGTAGGATAGGTACTTACAGAACAGTAATCGCAAAGAAATTATCATGTACTTTACTAGCGTTTGTCTTCTTGTCTACTTGGGTATTTTTTTAGTTATATAATAGTGATTTTCGGGCTAGTTTGCGCGGACCTCGACTACTACCTTATACCTGCATCCTCCACCAAAAGAGTTACTCGAAAACTCTGCTCAACAAGGCTTAGGCAGGAGGGAAGCAATTAGCTGACTTTTTTGCCTATGTTGGGATGTGAACCCTTGTCTCCTATCATTCCAACTTTATCAATCTCTATGACACACCCTTGGATGCAGGTTGAGAGTGTTTTTGAGTGGACGTCTGACCATTTCCTGCTCTTGCAAGAATGTCATCCCTCTAAGGAAGGCCTTAGGCAGTAATTTGATTGGTTATTTCTATTTTTATTTTGAAGATTACCATTGTCAGTAGGCACATGTAATTTACTTATGCAATCAACTTAGTTTTAGGATAAGAAAGTGTTGTATCTAAGAGTTGGGGAATTTTTCATGATAGAAAGGAAGTCGCTTTTTTTTGGGATTTTTTTTTTTGGGGGGGGGGGGGGGGGGGGGGGGGGTGTTAGGGAGGGAGGAGGAAAAGAGCAATATCTAAAACCTTGCTTATGCCTGTTTAAGTTTGACCTTATTTCTTTTGGACAGGGATTGTGGAATTATTGAACTCAAAAGATCCTGTCAATTCTTCTCTTTTACAATATCTGACTGGTATGACGTATGAACGGAGTATTTAGTACTATGGTGAAGTCTTAATCATTCTCTTCCTTCCACTCCTAAAAATCGACTGATCCTCTTTAATTGTTCCTACTTCTATGGAAGCAAAAGCATAATTAAGAAGAATATGTCCTTCCTCTAGGCGAAAGTTTCCACTCATCTTCCCTTCTTTCCCACAGTGTAGGCTACAGAGTACTAACTGTGAACTAAGGTTTATTTTTATTGCTGTTCATTTTGCTTGCTATGTAATGGATGTTAGATTCATATTTTCTGCTTATGGACATCATTAAACAGCTTTTTCATGCAAAAACCTGATGACAGGTATGTCATTGACTCGGGGAATGTGAAGCAACGGCAATATAACCCATCAACTGGCATGTACTCTTTGGAGGTTGTTCAGATTAGCAAGTAAGTTAACATGTGTAACCTTTCTCTCTTTATTTTTGACCTGGTTTTGGGTGCTTGAGAAAGGACTTCTGTTTGAGGTGTTAAGTTGCATTAACAGTCGGAAAATCTAGCTTTTTGATAATGAGAAGGCATTCGGGGGAAAAGATTGTTCCTCTTAGTATTGTTCCCGTCTTTCCCCTTAGTGTGTTGGTCCAGTAGTTCAAGGGTTGCTTGGAGGAATTTGGAGTTAATACCATCTTTACCCTGGTATGCGTTTAGCCACCAGACAGTTTTTGGATACCTAATTGACTACTTTGTTCTGTCGGCAGATGAAAAGTATATGGACAGAAAAACTCAGTCTCTGATCTTTACTTAGTGTTCTATTCTTTGTTTTGTCTAATATTTGTTGATATAGATATATGATTATTTCTACTTCAGTAAAGTATATGACTTCTATTCCTTTTAAATTTGTTGATATAAAGTATAGGGTCATTTCTACTTCAGTAAAGTATATGTTTGAGCTTTCCACCTATGAGTGACTGCAGGGTGCAGGCAAAGCAGCGTGCAGGACGTGCTGGAAGGACACGTCCTGGAAAGTGTTATCGTTTATATCCCTCTATGGTTTACCATGATGATTTTTTGGATGCCACCGTTCCTGAAATACAAAGGTCTTCATTGGCTGGAACTGTACTTTATTTGAAGTCGTTAGATCTCGCCGATATGGATATTCTCAAATTTGATTTTCTCGACTCTCCTTCCAGTAAGCATCAGTTTCTCTTACCTTATTCTTTGGTCTTATGCTCCAAATCTCCTCTGCTTTTGTAAATGTTTACCTGTTCTATTGTTCATTGTTTTGTTGCTTTCGTTGCAGTCGAGTCTTTAGAGGATGCCTTGAAGCAATTATATTTAGTCGATGCAATTGATGAAAATGGTTCAATCACAAGCCTTGGACGAAAGATGGCTGGTAATAGTTCATCTCTATTGTTTTATATTCTATGTTAGACAGACTAAAGGTCCCCTTTAAGCCGTCCCACCTCAAAGAAAAAAAAACTCAAAACTTTGCTATGAAAGGACGAGACATCAATTTTCTTGTGCATTTGGCTTCTTCCCTTGAGAAACTATGAGGGAGTTCATAAACCACACTACAGTTCTCCTGCAATCCATAATTCTGGAGATCATAAAGTTATTCATTCTGGAACAGAACTACAGGAGATCTAACTTTTCAATTTTGTGCAGAGCTTCCACTGGAACCTTCTCTTTCCAGGACCTTACTAGAGGCAAATGAGTTGGATTGCTTGTCCCAAGCATTGACAGTTGTTTCCATGTTGTCTGCTGAGACCACGCTGCTTCCTGCCTCAAGGTATATAGAATTGTCCAGAATTCTTGCTTGTATTCATTCATGGTAGTATTGATGTCTGTAAAATCCTATTGTTTTCTGTGCAAGTGAGCTTGATTTTCGTACCAAGAAAAATCTAATATACTCTTCCGTAGCAAAGAAATTGAACCTTTCTGCAGCATTAAAGCATCTGAACATCTGGTGGTGATTTCGATGCAAAATTATGCATACTATCTTTGTGAAAAATAAAATATCACATGTAAAGAAAGTTTCTTGATAAAGAAGTAGGATGATTTAGAGCTGCAAACATTAACCTGAGATCTAAAATGGTTGCTTTATTCTAGATTTAGTGTTTTTATGGTAAAAAACCTCAGAGATTTTCGAACATGAAGCTTGTGAACTGAAAATAGGAAGTGAAGGATAAGGTTACGGTGAGAAGAGCAGCTTGATTCTTCAGAGTCTAAGTAAGTGTCAACTAATATCAGCATCTTCTCCTTCTAAGACACTGTCAGAAAGATTATATTGCTACAGTATCTTTTGTACCAAAAGATTGTCAGAGTCATGATATAAGAAATATGTGACTTTTAATTAGGACTATTCTATTTCTCATAATAGGGTAACCAAAGTGGTGTGTTATCATATAAACATTCCACATGTCGAAGCCTTACATTGACTTGATAAAGAAGGCAAGATGTTTTGGTCTTCTTCTTGTTGTTTTTCCATATTGAAGCATTGTCAATTTTATGTTCTTCTTTGGCATTCTTTTTGTCCCTCTGTACTTAAGCCGGCAATACCTTAAAGCTGACTACTAATTTGTTAACTTGCAGTAAGAGCTCTGAGAAGAAGAGGAAGCACACTCCTTCGAACCTTCCTGATGGTGCTGGCTTGGGTGATCACATCCAGCTACTCCAAATTTATGAGCAATGGTATCAGACAGACTACAACATAGACTGGTGTAAAGAGAACAACTTACAGGTATTTTACTTTACTTCCATGGAGCACCATGAAGCACCATTGAAATGCATTTTTACAGTACAATTGGTTTTGTTATTCAAGTATGATAATCCTTTTTTTACTTTTTATGCCATTGGACATAAGTCGAATAACATACTATTCATTTTGGATCTTGTTAATTGTAGGTCCGCGGGATGGTGTTTGTGAGAGATGTCAGGAAACAGTTATCTCAAATAATGCAAAAAATTGCTAAAGGTAATGGTTTCCTTTTGCTAGAGTTTTCAAAATACAAGCCATTGATAACTTAAGGTCTTCCCAGATTGTCATGTTTGGGGTTGTAGAATTTTAACTTGTCCCTTTACATCATAACCTGGCGTATGTGCGCCTCCTTTGAGTTAGGGTTTAGCTCTGGTTGGAGTACTGGCCCGCATAATAGTTCTGAAAAAATCAAGCTCCTAAATGTTACTTTATGTTGTCTTCTTAAAACTAGGCTCATTAGATGTCCAAACAAGCAAAAGACGGAGAGACAGCCCACAGGAGTATAGAATATTGAGGAAAGCATTGTGCATTGGCTACGCAAATCAGCTTGCTGAGCGGAGCATTCGACATAACGGGTATCGGCCTCTTGGTTTCAAGTCTGAACTCGTACAGGTTATTACTATTTCACAGTGCTAGTTTGTCATGTTTCTCCTTTGTGGAGGGCATGGTCTACAGTTTCATCGTTAGTTTGAAGATGAACTCTAAACATGATGTAGGAGCTCTCCTTAGTTATTATATTTGGGACTAGATCTATATCTGCTGGCGTTATAGTCTAGATGTTCCATTATTATTGTTTTATACTTGAACTGGCATATTTCAATTCAAATCTTGAGTACCTTTTTTATTTGTGCAGGTCCATCCATCTTCTGTGCTAAAAGCAGATGAGGATGGAATGCTTCCAAACTATGTCGTCTATCATGAATTAATAGTTACTTCACGCCCATTTATGCGTAATGTATGTGCAGTTGAGATGCGATGGGTTGCACCAATCTTAGCGAAGCTTGAGAAACTAAATGTCTTCAAACTGAGGTAAGTAACATATGCTTGACATTTGAGGTGACTTTTATTATCCTCTCCGTAATGTTTGAACTTTTCATGCGCATGAAACAGTGGGGGATCTAGTCAGCCTGATAAGCAAATTCAAGAAGTAACTTTAAACGTGGAAAAGAAAGAAATTGCTACTATTCAGTCACCCGAAGACCGTGACAGCAGGATACAAGCTGCTCGGGAAAGATTTCTAGCTCGGAAAGGCCAGCAGTAGCATTACAATGGTTGTTACTTGTTCAACAGATTGATCAGTTATGTGCATGGACCATCTTTGCCAGAAAACTGTTTGCTGCTCGGCTGGAATGGTACAATATAACCCTTAAGCTTCATGATGGAGGGTGAATTCACCCTAAGCTTCATACGTGGAGGGTGCAATTTTCCCACTTGACTTGTCTTAAGAATGGTCATATGGATTATATACCTTTCTCGGCCTTTTGACTAGGATCAAGTGTAGTATCTGTTTTTATCTGTTTAAAGGCCATCTGTCCACATGATATTTACAAGACTGCTCAGACGGATTCTTGATCTCAAACTTCCACAAGAGGGAGCAGCTGTTGAATGTAAAACAATCAAATTGGCGAGGAACAAGCAAGTTATAGCAACCTGTGTGTTGTGGCGTGTTGCGGGTGAGTGAGTCTTGATGGACAGATATATGATGAAAGACTCCTCATCAACCATCAAGAATGGCAAATTTCATTATGCCCATGACTATATTTGCCAACTGAAGCCTAATATATAACATCAGGTGTATGTCAGCTGTACATTTTCGAAATTTTCAGAATCTGGTTCTATTTTTTAATGGCCGAGAAATCTTTGTTGGTTAGCTGGGGTACGGTTTGAGATGGTGCATAATAACCTCGTCTTTTTACTCTTTTTCACTTAAATATCAAATTTTAGTTTGAGGTTGTGTTTGAATTGTGATGTGTATTTAACTTACATAGCACATGCGACGTTTTTACCACTCAACTAAATCCCCAAGAGCCAGAAGATGTTTCTATTTCAGCCAAATTATTCTTTTTGTTTGGATGTTATAATTATACAAGATGCTGCTCGCCCGTGCTAGCACAAGCCCAGTAATTTGTGTTATGGGGTATTTATTAATTCGAGAAATGTATATTTTTAGCCGTAAGCGACAATTGTTTTTACATGTGTATTATATACATATTATATATACTTTTTAGCTACTAAACAAAGGCGGATTTAATAAGACCCGAGAGGGTGGTACGCCACTCGCAAGCTTCAGTGATACACTGCATATAGGGGTGTGTGTATGTATGTGTGTGTATATATATATGTGTGTGTGTAAAGTGCCACATGTAATAACAAATGATACAAAGGTGCTAGTGGCAAATGGTAGGAGATTCCACTTTGGTTGTGGAGGATCAAACCTCGATGTCAATAACTTTTGAACCTTTTGGCTTGCTACAACATGTAAGCTTTCTTCTTCAAAATGAGTTAGTTAAATTTGTTGTTGTTTTGACAATTTGATGATTGAGATTTGTTTTTTATGATATTTGAGAGTTATATTTTTAAATTTGAGCTCATTTGGAGTAGATTTGAGCATTCAATCGTATATTCGATTGTTGAAATTCGAAGAACAAGTTTATGTTTTAGAACTTAAGATTCGAATTTTTGAAGTTGCATTTGAAAGATAAAAGAACTTCAGATTTGATTTCTGAAGTTGCATTGAAGAGATTTGAACTACTTTAGATCCGAGCGGGTACACTTTGCAAAATTTTATGCAATGCATGTATAACTTCAATGGTGCCCCCAAAAGTGGGTACATATGAAAATGCCCTTTTTTTTGTCTCTTATTAGTTACGTATTTGCTTTTTTTTTCTTTTTTCGCACAAAGTTAAAATAATATTTTATTTAACAAATCTTCACTCTATCATAACTATAGTATTATATTTTTCCGTTCAGTCGATATATTGTATACAAAATAGACAAGTAACTCGAACCAAAGTTCAAAGTTGCTCAAACCGACAAAATATTTACTCTATCTCAATGTATAAATAGCGACACATGGACGTCTAAAGCTATTTGGCACCCGAAAGCTCCAAATTCTGGATCTGCCTTTGCTAGTAAATGCAATTAGTTTCGGCTGACTAGACAATATTGTATTAATTTATTTTTGGGAGAATTATTTTTATAACGACCCGACCGGTCATTTTGAGCATTCGCATTCAGTTCGATGGTTTGAGGTTATGAGTAACTTCATATGGTGTATAATGACTTGTGTATATGGTCGGTTTTGGTTTTCGAGTTGTTCGGGAGTGATTCACATGAATGATTCTCAACTAGAAACCTTTGAGTTGGAAGAGTTGACCAAGTTTGACTTTGCATATTTGACCTCGGATCGGAGTTTTGATAGTTCCATTAGGCCCGGATGGTGATTTTGGACTTGGGAGTGTGCCCGAATTTGTATTTGGAGGCTTCTACGAGGTTTTGGCCATACTTGGCGAAAGTTGTTGGAAGGTTCATGAGTTTGATCGAGAGTTGACTTTTATGATATCGCGTTTGGGTTGTTGTTCCGGGAGTTGGAATAGGTTTGTTATATCATTTGGAACTTGCGTGCAAAATTTGAGGTCATTTCGAGTTGAGTTGATATAGTTCGACACGAGTTTTGAAAGTTGAATGTTTAAAGTTCATTAAGTTTGATTTGATGTGTGATTCGTAGTTTTGATGTTATTATGTGTGATTTAAGGCTTCGAATAGGTTCGTGTTATATTTTGGGACTTGGTGGCGTGTTCAGATGGGGTCACGACGGGTTCGGGTGAGTTTCGAATTGATTTCGGACCCTTTTCCTTATGCTTGGCATAGCTAGTTTTCTGCTGGTTCTGGTGTCTCAGGCCTTCTTCGCGATCGCGAAAGTAAGGATGCGATCACGTAGAGTTTTGGGGAGCTACTGGTTGTTTATTCATCGCGTTTGCAAGAGGAGAAGCGTGTTCTCAAAGGGCTGAGAGGTTTGTTCATTGCGTTCGCAGGTGTTGGTTCGCGATCGCGATTCAGCTGGGAGCTATGGATTTCTGTCTTCGCGTTCGCGAGGTCGTAGTCGCGTTCGCGTAGTTGTGGTGCATGTGTTCATCGCGTTCGCGAAGGTAGTGCCGCGAATGCGAAGAGTATTTTTGGCTTATGTGCATCGCGATCGCGAGGGTACAACCGCGATCGCGTAGAGTACCACTGGATTGTGCATCGCGATCGCGAGGGTACAACCGCGATCGCGTAGAGTACCACCGGGCAGTGCATATAAGTACTCTATTTCGGACCTTGAGCACATTTTATCATATTTTGAGTTATGGAGCTCGAATTTGGGTGATTTTGGAAGGGATTTTTACCATATGGATTGGGGTAAGTATTTTTGACTCGGATTTAATTATATTACATGATTTCACCTTCGATTTTGGCATTTAATTGATGAATTTAAAAGAAAAATTGGGGTTTTTTGTCTAATCTTTCCTAAAGTGAATAATTGGGTTTTGAACATTGATTCAGAGTCAGATTTGAGTAAAATTAGTATGGTTGGACTTGTATTCGAATGAGTTGTCGGAATTTTTGAGTTTTGTCGAATTTCGGGGTATGGGCGCGGGTTGACCTTTTGGTTGACTTTGAGTATTTGATTAAAGATTAGACCTTTATCGTTTGGGTTTGCTTCCTATGGTATTATTTGATAATTTTGAGTTGCTTTTGGCTAGTTTCGAACCGTTCAGAGGTCTATTTGTGCGGGATGGCGCTTCTAGTATATTGATTTTGCTTGTTTGAGGTAGGTATCTTGCCTAGCTTTGTTGGAAAAACTTTTCCTACTAATTGATATTATTTGCTACATGCGGAGGTGATGCATATGCACGGTGACAAACGTATATGCATGTGCCAGGTTATCCATGCTCGGGCTAGATTATACTATTCTTTGTGCATTGTTGGACTATATGAATTTCTTTTCTCATATTTTATTTGACTTCTATGATAATATGAATATGAATTTCAATGCTTGAAACCAGGATTCAGCTTATTATAACTTGATTAAAATTTGACGGGCTTTTGTGAAACTATTGATGTGCTAAATCCGATCATCACTATACATCACACAATACATAACTACGACTATTATTCTTGAAATATTTGGATTCCATACTTGAGTTGAAGATCGTTTTTGAGATTTGTTGAGATACTTGAATGATAAGGTTCTTGAGGTTTATTGAATTGTTATTGGCTTGAGAGCTGTGACTGATGTTCATTTAGGGTATTTGCTTAACTACTCTTCTTAATGTTATTCATACTTCCTATGTTGCTTGTTATTGATATACATGTGCTTGGCGAGGAAGAGTGTAAAGCACGCAGGGTGATGCCGTGCCATTGCATATACATCATCCGTTCCATTTCATATACATCATTACACACAAAGGGTGATGCCATGCCATTTCCCATGCTATTTCATATATATTATCATGTGAGGAAGAGAGTAAAGCATGAAGGGTGATGCCGTGCCATTGCATTTACATTATCACGTGAGGACAAGAGTAAAAGTACGAAGGGTGATGCCATGCCATGTTTTTTATATTATCATGCGTTGATGGCACGAAGGGTATTTTCGTGCAGGAGAGGACTAGAGACATGCATTATATTGTGATGTGTTTTGTGGCTTCGAGCCAAGTGGGGGAGCCTACTATCGACTATCGAATTGCATGGTCATGCGTTAAATTAGTTCTTGAATGAGGATGTGCTTGCGGATAGGTATGATTTGATAAAGGTTTAGTATGAGGTGAATTAGAGCAAGGTGTATGACTATCGAAAGGGTTCTGATGAGTTCGAGACTCATATGTGGTATTTAAGGATTTTTCAGATTTGCGTATGACTAGGACTTGAGATTTGTATTAGATGGTGTCTAGACTTGCATTACTTCTATATCATTGTTGATACCCAATTTTGCCCTCATAGTTTTCAAAATATATATATACTTTCAAAATAGCATTTTTGTATCATTATTTAGTTTACAAACCTATACAAGCATTTTCTATAATTTTTCATAATTTTCAGAGCTTTAAATTAATTGTTTTGTATTTAAATTATATGTAAATATCTAGTAATTATCCTTTAAAATTATTTTTTAATGACTTAGTTATCTAAAATAATTATTTTGCACCCATAATATATGTTTCAAATATTTTATCTCATTCCATATAATTACATTAGCATTTTTAAAGCTATTTATTTAATTTTGCAATAATGGCCTATATTCATATACAAATGCTCCTTATTTATACTATTTGTGTCAAAAATAATATTTTATATTTTTATAATGTTAAATCATTATTCTTAATCATTTTTAGTGCATAAAAAATATTTCACTCATTTACTACTTATTTTTATAAATTATTTTGCTAAACTATACGTGTTTAAAAGAGCTGGCCCAATTTTAAGTTATTTTCGGACCAGACAAACCCAAATCCCTGGCCCAAAACCTCAAGCCCAATCCCAGGCAACCCTGCCCAGTCCAAAACCGACCCAAACCCCTTAAACCACAGCCGTTGATCAAGAATGATCAACGGCTCACAACCCTCAACCCCTCTTCTCTTATAACCCAATCCTTAAACCCTAAAGACCATTGTCTCTGTCTAGCCGCCCTCAAACGCTCCTCCCCCACCAAAAACCCTAATCGCCGCCTTCCCCAAATTTTCTCCTAATCCTGGCTACAATGGGATTTCCTCTTATTTACTTACCATATTTGTGTGTTTCCGCTACTGGTTGATTCTCTATGGTATCACCTAGTACTTGCCTAAACATGGCAAGTACTACCTCTCATATCCTATCCGAATGAGTCCTATTTCTTGAATCTGGACCGTATTTCGTCTACACGCGTCTGATTCTACACTGTGTGAGTCCGATTTCGTTTGGATTTCTGCTGATTTACACTTTCCCTAAAAAATTAGGGTTTACCAGATTTCTCTCTTAAATTGATTTCAAATTGATTTGCATGTTTTCTTTCCTTATTTGTTGCTTAATTTACTTCGTTTCCTTATGTGTTTGCTCGATATTTGACTGCTATATAAACCCCCTCATTTTCCCTTCTGAGGGGAACGGGAAAAAAAATCGATTCTCACTAAAATTTGGTTTTTTTGCTACTCTCTTGCTTGGTATTCTTTATTGGCCGGCTGAAAGCCAAGGCCATTAGGATTTTATTACCTGTTCTTGGTGCGAGCATTGCCCTGAGTTCATCAAAGCTCTTGGGAACTTTGACGCATCGAGGTCTCTGGGTTCTTGTGGATCTTTTGTTCTTTATTGTTGTCTATTAACTGGTAAGCTACTTGACTCTTGCAATTTCATCCCTACGTGCCTTTGATTTGCATGTGTTCTCGCCTCTGAAATTCCTGGCTTAATATGTTTTTTTCTGATTTACTTTTGTGCACGATTTTGTTAATTCTACTTTGTTCTAAGTCTTTTAGTATCTAACTTCTTCCTAATGCTACTAGTTCTCAGTATGCCTAAGTCCAACTTGGATAATCTGATCCTCTTAAGTGTATGGGTGTCTGGATGTTCCCTAATACATGCTTACTTGCTTTGTCCTTAATCTCTATAATGAATGCTTCACACTTGTGTTAGAAGTTCCTATGGTAATTGTGACATGTTCACTTGCTCTTTTGTCACTCAATATGATCCCTCTACCCCATTAGTGATTGACTAAGATCTTGATAGTCATCTCAACTTGATCTCTCTACCCTGTTTGAACTATTTTGCTTTATGACATAACTTATATCTTCTCTAGTAGGTTAGGATATTATATTAATCCCAGAATACCTACATGTGTTTGCTATCACACACTGTCCTGAATCTCTGCAATGTTTGTCTTGCATGTACAATGTGACATCTCGAATTTTCATACGTTAAAGTTTTGTCGTAAGTTAATCGACATAAGTTCGGGAAGGAAATTATTTTGAGATTACAAGTATTATGCTATTTCAATCAAGGGATAAGTAAATTCGTGAAGGTGAAAGGGTAAGCGAATTGAAGAAAATAAGTTTCTTCAAAGTTTGGCAATTTGGGATAAAATACGGTCCGAGCTATAATACCCGATATTTATGGACTAATGCCATACTAGGTACCATATGACCATGATAGTATGATGTATAAAGTGGTATCAGAGCAGTTCTGTCCTAGGGAGTCTACAAGCCGTGCCTAGTAGGGTCTTGTTTATAGATGTGTTGTGCACCATATTATATAAGCAGGGGACTACACGGCATTTAGGAGTTGGTTACCCTTCTTTCAAATCTAATTCGTACTATAGAACTGAGTTATAGGAAATTTGAGTTAAACTTATGCGTTGGCGTTTGCATGTATAGATGACGGTGACTAGGAAGACTACGTCTAGCCAGATGAGAGATACAACAGTAGGTGAGGGGACTAGCAGGGTACCCCCAGTAGATGGGGTCCAATTAGAGGCCCAAGGAGAGACCCCTACTCAGCCATTACCGGCTCCTCTACCACCTGAGGAGATTCCTAGGGAGACAGCACATCTAGTCCCCCCTCCGCTTCCATCAGATCAGGACTTAAGGAGTGCGGTACATTTGTTGACACAGTTGGTAGCTACCCAGCAACAGGCTAGGGCATCCGCTAGTGCAGGATCTTCTGAGGGGTGTGGGAGTTCAAGGGTCCGAGAGTTTATTGCTTTGAGTCCCCCAGAGTTCATGGGGACAGATCAGAAGGAGGACCCGCAGGATTTCATGGATCAGCTTCACAGGATCTTTCGGGTTATGCATGCCACGGAGAAAGAGGTAGTTGAGCTAGCAACTTTTCGACTCCGGGATATAGCCATCCTTTGGTACAAGGGATGGGAAAGGTTCAGAGGACGTGATGCACCTCCAGCTATTTGGGAGAATTTTTTTGATGCCTTCCTTGACCAGTACTTACTGCGGGAGATCCAACAGGCTCGAGTCGATCAGTTTCTAGCCCTCAAGCAGGGCAATATGAGTGTTCGAGAGTATAGTCTCCGTTTTGACTCATTGGCCAGATATGCACCATCCATAGTTGCTATTATGCGGGACATGATTCACAAGTTTATAGTAGGGTTGGCCCTAGAGTTGACCGAGGCATGTGCCACCGCTGCATTGCATGATAGTATGGATATATCCCGGATTCAGGCATTTTCCAGAATATAGAAAGGGGTAGGCGACGACAGCAAGGTATGAAGAGGACTAAGTCAGGGCAGCATAAGAGGATGGGGTTTTCCAGGTCTCAGGAGTAGCCTCAGGGTAGTTACAGGCCCCAGTACTTCGAACGGCCACCTAGGCCTCCGCCACCTCAGTTACAGGGTTATAGGTATGACTGTTATACTCAGTCAGGACCAGGTGAGAGCTCACGTGCATCGAGTTTGCAGCGACATCGAGGTTCACGACAGACATGTCTATTTCCGCCACGGTGTGACATCTATGGTAGAGGACACTTGGGCCAATGCCGAGCCGGTTCCGATGCTTGTTATACATGTGGACGTCCGGGGCACATAATGCGAGATTTTCCAAATAGAGATTTTGGGGGTATGGCACAATCAGCGAATTCAGCAACAGGATCATCTATGTCTATGCATCCTTCAGGGCGCGGGTCTCAGTCTTCGGCTGGTAGAGGTCGAGGCAGAGGTAGAGGTTCCAGTTCGGGTGGTAACCAAAATCATAGCTATGCTTTAGCGGGTCGACAGGACCATGAGTCTTCACCAGACGTTGTGAGAGGTATGTTGACCAATTGCTCTCACGATGCTTATGCCTTGATAGACCCAGGATCTAATTTATCGTGCATTACCCTATTTGTCGCGGGGAAGTTTGGTATAGTGCCTAAAATACTAAGTGATCCTTTTGCGATATCTACACCAGTCAGAGAATCGATTATTGCTAGACGAGTTTACCGAGGTTGTATGGTGTCAGTTTGTGGTCGTCAGACCTCAGCCGACCTAGTTGAGCTAGAGATGTTGGATTTTGATGCTATCATGGGCTGGTTGGCAGCTTGTTATGCCACAGTTGATTGTCGAGCAAAGATAGTTAGATTCATTTTCTGGGTGAACTAGTCCTTGAATGGGTAGGTAGTACAACGACACCCATAGGTAGGTTTATTTCCTATTTGAAGGCGAGGAGGATGATCGGCAAAGGGTGCATTTATCATATTGTGCGAGTTAGAGATGCAGATGTTGAGATACCTACACTTCAATCTATTCCAGTAGTCGAAGAGTACGCATATGTATTCCCAGATGAACTTCTAGGTATTCCTCCAGAGCGAGAGATTGATTTTGGCATCGATTTGCTTCCGGGAACTCAACCAATATCCATCCCTCCATATAGAATGGCACCAGCCGAATTGAAGGAGTTGAAGGAGCAATTAAAAGATTTGCTGGAGAAAGGTTTCATCAGGCCTAGTACCTCACCTTGGGGTGCACTGGTACTGTTTGTAAGGAAGAAAGACGGCTCGCTGAGGATGTGTATCGATTATAGGCAACTGAACAAGGTAACTATTAAGAATAAATATCCACTTCCAAGGATAGATGACTTGTTTGATCAGTTGCAGGGATCTAGGTGCTTTTCAAAAATAAATTTGAGATCAGGGTACCACCAGGTCAGAGTCGGGAGAAAGATATTCCCAAGATAGCTTTCAGGGCCCGATATGGCCACTTAGAGTTCCTTGTCATGTCCTTCGGGTTGACGAATGCACCTGCCGTATTTATGGACTTGATGAATAGCCTATTCCGGCCATTTTTAGATATGTTCGTGATAATATTTATTGATGATATTTTGTTTTATTCACGTTTAGAGGATGAGCATGCAGACCACCTGCGAACGGTACTCCAAACCCTCCGCGATAGTAAATTATATGCTAAGTTTTCTAAATGTGGGTTCTGGTTGAATTCGGTAGCATTCTTGTGGCGCATTCTATCCGATGAAGGTATAAAGGTAGACAATCAGAAGATTGAGGCTGTGAAATCCTGGCCTAGACCTACCAGTCCGACAGAGATTCGTAGCTTTCTAGGCTTAGCAGGATACTACCAGAGGTTTGTAGAGGGTTTTTCTTCCCTTTCGGCACCATTGACAAAGTTGAAGAATGCAACTAAGTTTCAGTGGGCAGAGGCTTGCGAGCAAAGTTTCCAAGAGCTTAAGAATAGGTTGACCTCAGCGCCAGTTCTAGCACTTCCAGAGGGTCCAGATGGTTATGCCATGTATTGTGATGCCTTAGGTGTCGGGTTAGGATGTGTCCTGATGCAACATGGGAAAGTAATTGCGTATGCTTCAAGGCCGTTAAGGAAGCACGAGCGGAATTATCCGACCCATGACCTTGACTTAGCTGTAGTTGTCCATGCACTTAAGATATGGAGGCATTATTTATATATCGTTCATGTTGATGTATTTACAGATCATAAAAGCCTATAATATATATTTAAGCAGAAAGAATTGAATTTGCGACAGAGGCGATGGCTTGAGTTATTGAAAGATTACGATGTTAACATTCTCTACCATCCAGGCAAAGCTAATATGGTAGCAGATGCCTTAAGTCGCCGATCTATAGGTAGCTTAGTACATGTAGAGGCCGAAAAAATAAAATTAACTAGAGAGATTCATTAACCCGTGATAAAGTCCGTCTTTATCGCCTCCTATTTCCACGTCGGGATCTCTATAGTCTGCATTAGCCCTCCGGGCTTCTGGTGCTCTACCTTCACCTGCTGGCAACTAGGACACTGAGCGACAAACTCAGCAATGTTCTTCTTTATATCGTTCCACCAGTACACATCCTTAATGTCATGGTACATCTTCGTCGACCCAGGATGAATGGAGTACCACGAATAATGTGCCTCTGACATAATCCTATCTCGTAGCCCTGCTACATCTGGAACACACAGACGACCCCTATATCTGAGAACTCCATCTCCCTTGATCTCTAACAATGGCTTCTTCTGCTGCGGAACTGGCTCTCTCAACTCGACCAACTCTAGATCCTCATACTGCCTCTCCTTTACTTCAGCTATGAGAGATGATTTTGCAGAATTTGGGATGAACATATACCTCTAATCGAGTTTTCATATAATAATAGTTACCACTCCAATATCCAGATGGCTCCGTATGAGGCTTTGTATGGACGTAAGTACAGATCTCCTATAGAGTGGTTTGATGTTGGAGAATCTGGGTTACATGGGCCAGACCTGGTTCAGCATGTCGTAGAGAAAGTAAATCTTATCCGGGAACGACTGTCGACAGCCCAGAGTCGTCAGAAGTCATATTCTGACCTGCGGCGACGAGACTTAGAGTTCGGGGTTAATGACGAGGTATTCTTAAAGGTGTCGCCTATGAAGGGCGTGATGAGGTTTGACAAGAAAGGCAAGCTTAGCCCACGGTATATTGGGCCTTATAGGATCATTTGTAAAGTGGGCCAAGTAGCTTATGAGTTAGAATTGCCATCGAAATTGGAGTTTATCCATCCGATTTTTCACGTATCTATGTTACAGAAGTGCATTGGCGATCCTACCCGGGTGGTGCCCACGGATGATGTATAAATTACAGAGGACTTGTCATACGAGGAAATTTCAGTTGCCATCCTAGACCGACAAATCCTCAAGCTACGGAATAAGGAGGTAGCCTCCGTGAAGGTTTTATGGAGAAGCAAGAATGTGGAAGACATGACGTG
>AWOL01S0073339.1:0-11419 GCA_000715115.1 Nicotiana otophora | reverse complement strand
TCAAAGCTATCCAAGACTTACCACCTTCGAATAATAAGAAAGATATGATGAGTTTTTCAGGGTGCCTCAATTACATCAGCCGCTTAATAGCACAATCAACCGTGATATGTGAGCCAATCTTCAGAATGCTGAGGAAAGATGTTGCAACAAGCTGGACTGAAGAATGCCAGAAAGCCTTTGACAAAATAAAAGAGTATTTATCTAAACCGCCCGTTTTGGTCCTGCCAGAACTGGGAAGACCTCTGCTGCTTTATTTGTCCGTATTAGATGGGGCTTTTGGTTGCATTTTGGGACAACGTGATGAAACTGGAAGAAAGGAGCAGGCGATATATTATCTGAGCAAGAAATTCACGCCTTATGAAGCCCGGTACTCTTTGCTGGAACGCACCTGCTGTGGTTTGACATGGATAGCTCAGAAGTTGAGGCATTATTTATGTGCATACACTACATATCTCATATCAAGGATGGATTCGTTAAAATACGTCTTTCAGAAACCCATGCCTACGCGTAAGTTAGCAAAATGGCAAATATTGCTGAGTGAGTTCGATATCGTCTATGTGACTCATAAGGAAGTCAAGGAAAAAGCATTGGCGGATCATCTGGCAGAAAATCCAGTAGACAGAGAATTCGAACCATTGAAAACATATTTTCCCGACGATGAGGTGTCATTTGTAGGAGAAGATATCACCAAGGCATATGATGGTTGAAGGATGTTCTTAGACGGAGCAGCAAACTTCAAAAGAGTAGGTATCAGAGTTGTCTTAGTATCAGAAACCGGCCTACACTATCGGTATCAGCAAAAGTCAGGTTTCCATACACCAACAATATGGCGGAATATGAGGCTTACATCTTGGGACTCAGGTTGGCCATTAACATGAACATTCAGGAGCTGCTGGTAATTGGAGATTCAAATCTTTTGGTACACCAGGTTCTAGGGGAATGGGCTACGAAGAACACCAAAATATTGCCCTATTTGAACTATGTACAAGAGCTGGCGAAGAGGGTCATAAAGATAGAATTCAAACATGTTCCGAGGATCCAGAATGAGTTCGCATATGCGTTAGCCACTTTGTCTTCCATGGTACAACACCCAGACAAGAATTTCATTGATTCTATCCCAGTAGGAATGCATAAGCAGCCAGCTTATTGTGCTCATGTTGAAGAAGAGATTGACAAAAATTTGTGATTCCACGATATCAAGAAGTACTTGGAAAAGGGAGAATACCTAGAGACTGCTACCCATACCCAAAAGCGCACGCTTCGAAGATTAGCCAATCATTTCTTTCAAAGTGGAGGAATTCTTTATAGAAGGACCTGACCTGGGATTACTACGATGTGTCGATGCCAAGGAGGTATCCAAATTGCTCGAGAAAATACATGTCGGAACCTGCAGACCACACATGAATGGCTTCATCCTAGACAAGAAGATACTGAGAGCTGGGTATTTCTGGATGACTATGGAAACAGACTGCATCAAATATGTTCAAAAGTGTCACCAATGCTAGATACATGCTGACATGATACGAGTACCACCCAATGAACTCCATGCAACAAGTTCACCCTGGGGTATGGGTGCCATCAGCCTAATCGAACCCGCTGCTTCAAACGGGCATAGGTTCATTCTGGTGGCCATATACTACTTCATAAAATGGGTTAAAGCTGCATCTTATAAAGTTGTAACTAAGAAGGTTGTAGCGGATTTTGTTCGGGACCGCATTGTTTGTCAATTTGGAGTACCAGAGTCAATCATTACTAACAATGCCGCCAATCTCAACAGCAATTTGATGAAATCCATGTGTGAAACATTCAAGATCAAGCATAGGAACTCCACAGAATACATGCCGCAAATGAACGGAGCCGTAAAAGGCACCAACAAGAGCATCAAGAAGATATTGAGGAAAATGGTGGACAATTACAAATAATACACGAGAAAATTCCATTTGATTTACTTGGATATCGTACCACAGTTCGCACATCAACTGGGGCAACTCCATATCTACTGGTATTTGGTACTGAAGTCGTTATTCCAGCCGAAGTGAAAATTCCTTCTTTAAGAATCATACAAGAAGCTAAGCTCAGCGATGCGGAATGGGTATGAAGCCGGTATGAACAACTAGATCTCATTGATGGGAAAAGAATAAATGCGGTATGTCACGATCAACTCTACCAGAGCAGAATGGCAAGAGCTTTCAACAAAAAGGTCAGGTCAAGGCAATTCACACCGGAGCAATTGGTGCTAAAGCGAATCTTCCCGCACTAGGATGAAGCCAAGGGGAAGTTCTCACCCAACTAGCAGGGCCATTACATGGTTCACCGGGTGTTGACAAGAGGAGCACTTATACTTGCAGAAATGAACGGAGAAATTTGGCCGAAACCTATCAATTCATACGCAGTCAAGAGATACTTAAGATTGTTTGTATTTTATCTATTTGATGTAACTGAACTACGCTTGACTTGATTTCCATTTAAGAGGGGATCGTAGGCAACCCCGTGGGTTCGGTCACATCATAATAAAATCTTCATTCCCCCCATGATCAGAAACTGGGGGCAAGATCTCGAGTTTGTCCGATTTCATTAGGTTTGGAACAGCCGAGAATGTGTTGCCAGAAGTATGCATTTAAACTGGGCAGAATTTTGAGGAGGATCCTCAAAATCCCGAGTCAAGGAGGTTGCAATGACTCAAAAGCATGTCACAGTCATCAATTCAACAAATCATCTTCTCTCATGCAATATCACATATTTCAAACAACTACATTTTTAAAAGAAATTCATCACAAATGCATGTTTCTAGAAAATTTTATAGCAGCCAGACATTACCCAGGGTGACTCAAGCAGGACCTCAAGACAAGAGTAAAGGCGAAGCAAGGAATCAAGAGCACGGACCAACCGCCCCCCGCAAAACTCACGATTTTTCTTTGGATGCAGGCACAATGAACACAACAGGAATATTCGCAAATACATAAATACAGCAAAATCACTATCTTCATAACGACAAAGTTTCCAAACACAAACACATCAAGCTAAGAATTACTTTACTCTCTCGCATCTATTCATTGATCTTCTTGCATGAGACTAAGCATTGTCTCCATTCTGTGCATAAGGACAAGCATTTCCTTTCTTCGCATGAGACCAAACACTGTCTTCATTCCTTGCATGAGGCTAAGCATTGCCTTCATTATTGCATAAGGCTAAGCATTGCCTTTCTTTGCCAGAGACTAAGCATTGTCTCCAATCCTTGCATGAGGCTAAGAATTGCCTCCATTATTGCATAAAGATAAGCATTGCCTTTCCTTGCCAGAGACTAAGCATGGTCTCCTTTTCTAGTATCAAGCTAAGCATTGCCTCCATTATTGCATAAGGCTAAGCGTTGCCTATCTTTTCCAGAGGCTGAGCACTGTCTCCTTTTCTTGCATGAGACTAAGCATTAACTCCACTCTTTGCATAAGGCTAAATACTACCCTCACCATTGCATAAGTCTAAACATTGCCTCTCCTCACATGAGACTAAGAATTGTCTCCACTCCTTGCATAGGGCTAGGCACTGCCCTCACCTTGCATAAGGCTAAAACACTGCATTCCTATGAGACTAAGCATTGTCTCCATTCCTTGCATGAGGCTAGGCATTGCCTCCATTATTGCATAAGGCTAAACATTGCCTCTCTTTACATGAGACATAACACTGTCTCCGCTACACTGCGTAAGGTTAACCACTATCTCCCTTCTTCGTATAGGGCTAAGAATTGCTCTCATCTCATACAAGACTAAGCCTTGTCTTGTATCATCCTCGCATATGACTAAGCATCACATGTTTCCTCTATCAAACGATCGACATCGCCATATCTTTGCATTTCATGGGCTGAAACATCGCCACATTGTCCGAAGGCGTCATAGTCCGAAGGCACCATCCTCATTGCCTGAAGACACCATTCCATGGCCCGAGGATCTCTCGATACTGCACATCATTATTCAAAGATGTCATAGTCCAGAGGCACCATCCTCATGGCCCGAGGACACCATTTCATGGCATGTGAATCCCTTATCACACGCTTCATGGCCCAGGACGCCATGGTCTAAGGACATCATCCTCATTGTCCGAAGACCACCTTCATGGTCCGAAGAGAATTTGCATCATACTAAAATTTTTCCAATAACCCATATATATTCGCATGCGCACTGTTTTGAGTGTTGCAGGTAACTCGGGAGGTAACCGTTCAGTAAACGGGAGAAAACTTCTCTTCGGTTTCCGTTCACAACGTTCACATCCTTTGACTACCTCAAACGTAACCGACTACTAGTAATTGACTACCTTTTTACTCTATGATCGTTCAGATATCTGCCTTGTGATACACCCGTAACATTCATTTCGCATTCATGACTCCACCTAAAATTGTTGTTACTTACAACACTATCCTACTAAAAAAGAACCCTTTTGAAACATACAGCCACTCTTATAACAACTCAATCGGCTTCGTTCGTCGTTGGATCCAGAACTACACACATCCTGATTCTTGTAAAAGCAGGGATATGTAGGCAACTCAAGAACCAGGGTTCAACTCCCATTTTTCAAAATACATCATTCCTCACTTGCTTCGGACAAAAATGGTCATCATTCTTTCTTTAATCGACAACTCTTTCATCATACCCGGGTAAAGAGTGACAATTGTTGATACCCAATTTTGCCCTCATATTTTTTCAAATAGTATATATATTTTTAAAATGTCATTTTGCATCATTACTCAATTTATACAAGTATGTTTATAATTTTCACAATTTTAGAGCTTTAAAATTAATTTTCTTGCATTTAAATTATTTGAATATTTACTAATTATCCCTTAGATCATTCTATGATGATTTAATTATCCAAAGTTATTATTTGCATCAACATATATGTTTCAAAATATTTTACTTTATTTTATGTAAGTATTTGTGTTTGTTTTAAGCTATTTACATAATTTTGCAATAATAGCCTATATTCATGCATAATTACATTTTTATTACATTATTTGTGTTAAAATAGCATTTTTATATTTTTATAATTTTAAGTTATTATTTTCAATCACTTTATTGCACAAGTAATGTTTTATTATCTATTAAAAAGTTTTATTATTTATTTATTAATAATTTTCATGTATTTTAATTTAGCCCAATTTTGAGTTATATTTGGACCAAAATCAAGGCCCAAACACCTGACCCAGGTCCCCAGCCCAAACCAGACGAGCCCTATAATTCTAACCCGGTCGGGACCCGTGTCCATGACCTGCCCCATTCGTCCTTTAATCTTGGCCGTTAATCTCAGAGATCAATGACCCATAAACCGTCTGCCATTTTTAATTAACCCAATCCCAAACCCTAATCTACATTCCCCACCTAACAGCCGCCCCAAGCTCTCTCGAATGTTCTCTCGTCTCTGAAAGAAACCCTAGCAGTCGCCTCTAATTCTCTCTGATTCCAACATAAACATGGAGATAATCCATGATTTACTTACCTATTTTGAGGTACTGCGATGACGTATACGCGCTTGTGGTGTTACTTAAAGTTCTTGCCTTATCTTTGGCAAGAACGATCTTCTGAGATTTGGTTTGGTCGACTCTAGTGCTGTGGGAATTTGGACGATATTGCATCTGTATACATCATATAAGGAAGGATCCTTGATTCTTGGTCCGATTCTCATACATCTGGACCCAACTAGGGTTTGAGAATTTCCTTTTCCTTTGTTTATTATGATTGCATGTGATATATTCTTCCCTTTCTTGTGTTTGACTGATACTTTTCCATGTTTATCTGCTTAATTTGAACACTATATAAACCCATCCCCGATTTCCCCTTTAAGGGATTATGGAATTACTCTCACTATTCTCTTCTTTCACTCGTTCAATCATTCTGATACATTCGAATATTTTCTGAAATTATTGAATTCTTGGACGGCTGAAAGCCAAGGCCATAATACTGTAAAACGACCTTCTCCGGTGCAAGCACTGCTCGGAGCCCTTCTCAAAAATCTTGTGAACTCTGAAGCATCCGAGATTTGGGGTTCTATTGTCCTCTTTCAATTGCTGCTACTGAATCACTACTGATATTCTAATTTCTCACTCTTTTGCTCGCTTAACTTTGCTACTGGTTAGTGTCCTTGACTCTTACAATGTTAATTGTTTCCCTTTCTGTTTGTCTATGACATGTGTGTTCTATGTGCCAACACCATTTGAATTTTTAGACAAGAATACCTTAAGCTTATTTGTTATTTGAGAATGCCTAGCACTATATTGTTGTATGCTTTCTGTAATTTTATTGGCTCAATGATATTCTGCAGCCCCCTGTTTTCTAGTATCAAACATGATAGGTTTCAACACGTGTAGTGTGCCTTCACTTTGTGTAATTAAGTCAAATAGTTTCTAGCCTTTTTAGGTTATGTCTGATTGGTCATGCTCATGTTAGCCTTGATGTCGTGTCTTTGACCTGTTATGAGTTCATATTCATGCCTTGGATTTCTGGGACTTTTGTAGAAGCTGCCTGCCCATGGTCTGCTTTAATGAACCTCTTCCTACTAGATCCTTCAAGTAAAATCTTTTGTTTTGTGTGAACTGATCCTTAACTCCCCCATGTTATAGCATTGTCTTGATTTCTAGCCAAGCATGTTAGTTTGCGATTTGTAACTCTAATAATTGTATTCCTTGACATGTAAATCCTGCATTCTTAGTATTTGATTCTAGGATAAATATTAATGTGTAGTTCTTATCTGATGTGGGGTTAACTGACATGAAGTTTGCTTGTCCTGTTAGCCTATAATTGACATGTAAGTTCTTTAGAATATTTGTGCTATAATTAATGTCTATCATGTTAAGTTTCATGATCAACTAAGTAATATTTGCCAAATTGTGCCCACTAGCATGTTGTTATGATGTGTGCCACCACATTCTCACAAGGTTCTCATGTTAAAACCTTCCTATAGAGACTACACTCCACCTGCTTGCTGGACATGATTTTGTTAAATTATCACCTAAAGGTCTTTAGGTTGTTTGTGGTTCATGATTTGCTTTGAAAATCATTGAAATGGTTTACTGTCCTATGAGGGTCAATCTTATCACTATCAAACTCAGTTTCTGGAATTACAAAATATAAGCTTGCCTCATATGTGTCTTATGTGCTTTTCCATTTAGTTTGATCTATTTATGTATCTTGGTTAGATGGTTAAATCTTTCAAGAACTAAGCGTTTAGGTTGTTTTCTTATGAGTATTGTGTCACTTGCATAGCTCAATGTAGCATCCGTTTGGGTAAGTAAGTTATCCATTGGGCCTGGAAATGAACCATGTGTGTTGTTGAACCTTAGGTACTGGATTCAGTGCACTCTGATTGATTTGTGAGCCTGTGGTTTGGGCCAGCTGTTTGTCCAGAGAGTAAGACTATTGAACTCTTGGGATAACCCTGGTTTGCTTTTGTGTTGGGCCTATAATTATAATTTAGTGGGCTTGTATTCATTCCAGCCCATGTTTTGTCATTTTCCAATCAGTATTATTTCATTCTTGGGCTTGTAATAATTTGTAAACAGACAATTGGGGTGCTAGTGAAATTGGGGAAACGGGTATATTCTAATATTTGCATTGAAAATGTAGAAAACCTGCCTATAGGATCTATGTGTTATGTTTGGTTGTTTTGATCAGCATGCCTTGTTTGTTATTTTGTTTGGTATGAGACACACTCATATAAATCATGCCTATAGGGAATCACACACTTCACTTAACTTGTCTAATACTTGTACACCACTCAAAGCATGTTACTTTAAGCATTTGTTGTACTTGTTTTCTCATTGCGCACATTTAGACAATATGCCTATAGGAAGTATAATGTATGCTTTGATGATCTGGATACTATAACTATAGGTCTTTAAATAATCAATTGTTCAATTTCTTCCATTACTTTCAACTGTACCGCCCATCTAGAAATCATGACTATAGGATTTTAATCTTTTAATGAATTATTTTCGTTGATTTTCATTACACTGCCACACTTAGACAACATGCCTCACTAATCTAGATACCATGTTTTGTAGGACTTCAAGTAATCAATTGGTCAAAATTGCTTCTATTACTTTAGTGTACTACTCATTTAGACATCATGGTTATAGGATTTCAATACTTTAATCGACTATTCTCGTTACTTTCATTGCATTGTCACCTGCCTATAAGACCAGCATTACTAATTCAGAATTATGATTGTTTTCACTAACTTAAAACGCTTAGATATTATGTCTATAAGACTTGCGATATACAATTTTCCTACATGATGGTTTAGAAATTACTGTTCTGCCCATGTATTTTCGGAATCCAGAATCACTTAGAAATCATGCCTATAGGATTTGCAGTTCGCCTGAACGTTGGTCATGTACAATACTGGAAATCAGAATCACGTAGAGATCCTGCCAATAGGTCTTGAATAATTTAACATGCATTAACTTTGACCTTCCCATCTATAGCTGCATGTTTAAATAATTCAACATCTCTAGTACAAGCCATAACTTGTCTGCCTAATTGACAGCGTGCATACGTGTCTATATGAGGAGGTGAATCTGAGCCTTTGGTGTTGATTATGTGCAGTCCTATTTGTTTTGAATGTGCGATTAGTTTTATCATTTTTAAGCAACCTAAGTAAAGTCTAGAACCACCCAAATAGTATCTGAAGCCTCCTGGACTATAGGAAGGGACAGGTAGCGCACGCATAATGTACGACTTAAAACTTAATTAGAACGCTTTTAGGTAAACAACTTCAATATCGTAATCGGGTAGCAGGAGATGATAGTCTGTGCCCACTGAATAATATGAGCAACCCCTACCTAAAGAGAGTTGTAAAATATTATTTATATTACACGGGATGATCCTTTAGGCTAAAAAACTTAGAACCATCCCCCCCTTTCCTTTATATACTTGCCATTTATGTGGACCAATGTATTTGCTCCCTTGTAATCATTAAGAATTTGTACCAATTTCCATGTGTTATGATAAAGACACTTCGACTTTATATTTTCTTTATTTATCTGATCACCTAGCCTAACTACATAATCCATATTGTTTTAAAGTGGGGTTGGGACTCACAGTTATGGACCTCGAAGAGTTCCTAACACCTTCTCTTTGAGGTAACTTGAGCCCTTACCCGATCTTTGGTGACACAGACTGGTCAAAATAGAGTTACATGTAAATAGGTGCCCTAACGCACCTTAAACCATTAGGTGGCGACTCTTCTTTTTTAATACATCTTTTTAAAAGGGTTGTCACACGTCGAACCCGTTTTAGCGAGAACACGGGGCGTGACAATACGTGAGGCCATCAATGAACCTCCTAATCACCTCCCTATCAGTGGAAACCAACCAAACTGCATGATGAGCCAACTCAGAAAACTTCATCTCGTACTGGGTCACAGACATGCCATCCTGCCGAAGGTGCTCAAACTATCTTTGCAGCTCCTCCCTGCGAGACTGCAGCACAAACTTCTCCAAAAAGAGAACAGGGAGCTCTTGCCATATAAGTAGCACTGCACCGAGCGGCCTGCACCTCTCATAAGCCTCCCACCATCTGAAGGCGGCCCTAGAAAATTGAAAAAGTAGTGAATGAGACCCCACTAGTCTTCAGAATACCCGTTGTTTGAAGCATCCGCTGGCACTTATCCAGAAAATCCTAAGCATCCTCTGACTCAGCACCGCTAAATTATGAAGGTCAAATCCTCCCAAATCTCTCAAGTCTCCTTTGCTCATCATCTTCCATAACGGGGACTACTGGCGCCTAAGCAGCTGCATCCGACTGGGCTGGTAGTGCCTCCGGTATCTGAAGTCCCTGCACTACCTGCTCTGGAGTACGGGAAACAGGGGTATGAGTACCTCCCCCATCCTGGGAAGTGGTTGGTGCGAGCTGAGACAAAACCACCTGAGCAAGGCCAGTGCAAACTGTCAATATCTGGGCCAAAGCCTCCTGAAGTCTTGGAATCACAATAGGCACAGCTGGTGCCTGAGCTGGTCCCGCCGGCTTAACTATATCTGGAATCTGCTCTTGAGCTGGAGCAACTGGTGGTTGCTACAGGTGCTGCTCCAACTGCTGTATGAACTACACCTCGACCTCTACCTCGGCCCCGACCTCTACCACGACCCCGACCTCTCACGGCCCTAGCTGGTAGCACTGGTGGCTGACCGTCTGATCCGGTAGTACGTGTCCTCACCATCTGTGAGAGAATAGAATAACAAAATTTAGTTTCCTGAATCAATGAATTCGCACGACAGAATACAAGAAAGTGATTTTTTTTCCTAAGGGTTCGGCAGCCTCTCGAAGATAAGTACAGACGTCTCTGTACTGATACGCAAGACTCTACTAAACCTACTCATAACTTGTGAGACCTATATAACCTAGGCTCTTATACCAATTTGTCATGACCCAAAATCCTAACATGTCGTGATGGCGCCTAATGTGGTACTAGGCAAGCCAATTTCTCCCAAATATGTCCAACACTTTTAGCAAGAATGAATTTAAAGCAGTTTTAGAAGTAAAATTTCGCATAACCTTTATAGAAAACCCAAAATATAATGCGGAATTTCCAACTATCGGGGTGTCACAGAGTACATGAGAATTTATACATCACAAGTTTGTAAAATACGATCAATAATAGTCTGAGACAAAATACAGTAATCAAGAATATAAAGAAGGAGAGATAGGGTATGCGAAACACCGGCAGCTACCTCAGAATCTCCGAATAATCAATTGTGCGAAGAAAATCAACATCCACTATGTCCAGGAACACCTGGATCTGCACACGAAGTGAAGGGTATAGTATGAGTACAACCAACTCAACAAGTAACAATACTAAATAAAGAACTGAAAGTAGTGACGAGCTTTACAAGTGAGTCCAATTACAGTAATTTCCAACATAACAAGGTAGGCATGCTTTCAAGTTCAATATTTAAGGCCAAAATAGTAATTTCATGTCATGTTCAACTGAAACATAAGATAATATCTCTCATATTCAAAATAGTGATATATGACAACTGAAGTGCAACAATAATGAAATCAAATGCATAATCTCAGGACCACAGTAACTCAGCCCTTCCACTAGCTCAGCACTCAGCACTCGCGCTCAGTAGATACCTGCGCTCACTAGGGGTGTGTACAGACTCCGGAGGGGCTCCTATATCCCAAGCTCTATAATTCGCATGGATAACTCACGTGCTGCACGGACAACTCACGTGCTATAGTATCAATATCTGGATCCGCACGGACAAATCAAGTGCTGCACGGACAACTCACGTGCTATAGTATAATATCTGGCAACTCACATGTTGCACGGACAACTCACGTGCTATAGTATAATATATGGATCTACATGGACAACTCACGTGCTGCACAAACAACTCATGTGCTATAGTATAATATCTCACAACCCCGCCCTC
>AWOL01S0073327.1:1080-13599 GCA_000715115.1 Nicotiana otophora | reverse complement strand
TATATATATATATATATGAATATATTGTGAATTTTCAGATAAAAATATTAAAGGATGGAAACCTTATATGCTTGATTTTCTATTTAAATTAATTAATTTTTAAAAGAAATTGTTCTTCCTCCCGAATTTGTCTTATAATAAATATACTCTCCTTCCGGAGGCACATAAGAAAATTTCCTCTTTTCTTGTGTAGCGGGCCGAACGCCTCGGCAGGATAGATGCATCTGCATCTATGGATCGTGCCGCACATCCCTCGGCAATGTACACGAATCTCTGGATCGGGTCATATAACCTCGGCAGAAATCGTGCTTAAGAATAATAATAATTACACGATACTTGGACAGTTTATTACAGCTTGTAAAGCTATTTGAAGACGGCAGACCAGCCAATGCAACACCGTCCACTTGGCTCAGTTCTCAGAAATGCTTTTGAAAGAGTTTGTTTCTCGAACTCTCCATAATGCGTGGCGCATAGGGTTTGAACGGTTGCGTCAGGTCACCATGACAGAGACAGAATATGCCATCAGGTTCAATAAGTTAGCCTGTCATATTCCTACTTTGCTTCATACAGCCAGGGAGCAAGTCCACAGACTCATTAAAGGACTCAATTATGATCGAAAACTTTTGTACGACTTGGGAGCTACAGGCTGATACTTCATTTTTGCTAGTGGTAGAAATTGCCAAGATATTAGACCGTGTTCGAGATGAGAAAAAAAGAAAACAAAGGAGACCAAGACATCTCGAGGTTCTGGAGGATTTAGTGGATTCTACTCTGCAAGTATAAATCATTATGACGAGAGCTCGAGCAGTGGGCCAGCCCAGTTTGCACATCGGATTACTCGGGGTGCTCCAGTAAGTTCTTTTAATGCACCTCTGACATGAGTTTCCTACAATTGTCATTCCAGTTATCTAACACGGACTCAGTATGATCAAACAAACCCGCAAAGGGGTTGTTATGAATGTGGTGATTCTAGGCACATCATGAGAAACATTGTCCCAAACTTGGGAGAGGCATACATCAAAGCACTCAGGCTACGTTCCCCATTGCAGTTACTACACCACCCACACGACCAGTTAGGGGTGGAGGACAGGCGGGTAGAAGGCGTCCTAGAGGTGGAGACCCAGCCGTTGTTATATTTGTTTTATGGTATGGCGGAAGTCATTACATCAGATGGTGTCGTTATGGGTACAACCTCGATTTAAAATAAAGGAATAATTTTCTTAACTTAATTCGTTTCTAAGTATCAAGATGAGTCCTCCTATTGTGCTCCACTTATGAGTAAGCTTCGTAATTCTATAATCTACTTATGTATTTACTCCTGTTGGGAGATTCTATGGAGATAACTACGTCTATTATTCCATGTTGGTCACTAATAAGAGCTGGAGGCTAAATGTGACTTTCTGTTACTCATTTCGATAAGTTTTGATGTAATTTACGGATAATTAATTACACAATTATGAATTATATGCCCTACCAATGTAGGGTTCATTATGTGTTGTGATTTTGTGTAACCAAAATTATTTAAACGGAGAAAATGGAATTTTTTTATGGGCACGATGTGCATATTACTTGTGATTCAGAACTGAGGACGAGATCCTCCCATTTTAAAATAAATTGATATGTTTAAAACGGGCTACGAGCTGCGGTGGAAGTTATATAAGGACGAGATCCTTGTGGTGAAAATTCTTGTGTTTAAGCTCTCCCTTGTGAAATTAAATTTGTACTATAGCACTAATAGGGAGTCATGCCTGTTAGGCTTATTTGAGAATTCTTGTATGAAATTCTCTGTGCATATTTGCCAAAATTAGTGTTTGTCATTATTGAGTTTTAACCTACGAGGTAGATGCTCACCCAGGTGGCGTTAAATGTTACTCATTAATTCGGATAAATAATTATTAGGTCTTCATGCCTCGCATCTCATTATCAGTATTGTGAAGGTTTGCAACAAGATTCTTTTGTTAACATAAGGTTAATTGGCAATTTCGTAATTGATCATGAACAATTATTAAGAACAAATATCCGCTGCCAAGAATTGATGACTTATTTGATCAGCTTCAGGGTGCCAAGGTATTTTTGAAGATCGATTTGAGGTCTGAATACCATCAGTTGAAGATTAGGACATCTGATGTCCCTAAAATAGCTTTTCGGACTCCGTATGGGCATTACAAATTCCTAGTGATGTCATTTGGGCTGACAAATGCCCCATCAGCATTTATGAATTTCATGAATCGGGTGTTCAAGCCCTATTTGGATTCTTTTTTGGCTATATTCATTAATGATATCTTGTTTACGCTAACAATCGAGAGGAGCATGAACAACATCTTCGGAGTATGTTTCATACATTGAAGAATAATCAGTTATAAGCCAAATTTTCAAAATGTGAGTTTTGGTTAGACTCAGTTGCCTTTTTGGGGCATGTTGTATCTGCAGAAGGCATAAAAGTGGATCCTAAGAAGATTGAGGCTGTTTAGAATTGACCTAGACCTACTTCAGTTATAGAGATCCGGAGTTTCCTGGGTTTAGCAAGTTACTATCGTCGGTTCATGGAAGGGTTTTCATCTATAGCAAACCCATTGACCAGACTGACCCAGAAAGGTGTCCCATTTAGATGGTCAGACGAGTGTTAGTTGAAATTTTAGAAGCTCAAGACTGCTTTGACTATGGTGCTAGTATTGNTTCCCCTACTAGGCACGCGTATCAAGCCACCCTTATCTCTGGTATTACCCACAGGTTCAGGATCGTATATGGTATATTGTGATGTATCTCACATTAGGATTGGTGTAGTATTAATGCAAGATGCCAATGTGATTGCATATGCGTCGCGGCAGTTGAAAGTTCACGAGAAGAATTATCATGTTCATGACTTAGAACTGACAGCCATTGTTCATGCGCTGAAGATTTGGAGGCATTACCTCTACGGTGTCTTCATGACTTAGAACTGACAGCCATTGTTCATGCGCTGAAGATTTGGAGGCATTACCTCTACGGTGTCTTCATGACTTAGAACTGACAGCCATTGTTCATGCGCTGAAGATTTGGAGGCATTACCTCTACGGTGTCTTCATGACTTAGAACTGACAGCCATTGTTCATGCGCTGAAGATTTGGAGGCATTACCTCTACGGTGTCTTCATGACTTAGAACTGACAGCCATTGTTCATGCGCTGAAGATTTGGAGGCATTACCTCTACGGTGTCTTCATGACTTAGAACTGACAGCCATTGTTCATGCGCTGAAGATTTGGAGGCATTACCTCTACGGTGTCTTCATGACTTAGAACTGACAGCCATTGTTCATGCGCTGAAGATTTGGAGGCATTACCTCTACGGTGTCTTCATGACTTAGAACTGACAGCCATTGTTCATGCGCTGAAGATTTGGAGGCATTACCTCTACGGTGTCTTCATGACTTAGAACTGACAGCCATTGTTCATGCGCTGAAGATTTGGAGGCATTACCTCTACGGTGTCTTCATGACTTAGAACTGACAGCCATTGTTCATGCGCTGAAGATTTGGAGGCATTACCTCTACGGTGTCTTCATGACTTAGAACTGACAGCCATTGTTCATGCGCTAAAGATTTGGAGGCATTACCTCTACGGTGTCTCGTGTGAGGTATTAACTAGATCATCGTAGCCTTCAGTATATGTTCAAACAAAAAGATCTTAATTTGAGGAAGATAAGATGGTTGGAGTTGTTGAAAGACTATGATATCCCCATTTTGTATCACCCCAGAAAGGCCAATGTGGTGGCCGATGCCTTGATTAGAAAGGCTGTGAGTATGGGAAGTCTTGCGTATATTCCGGTTGGTGAGAGGCCATTAGCTGCAGATGTTCAAACTTTGGCTAATCAGTTCATGAGGTTAGATGTTTTAGAACCCAGTCGGGTTCTAGCTTGCACAATCGCTCGGTCTTCTTTATATGAGCGCATCAGAGAGAGGCAATATGATGATCTTTATTTACTTGTCCTTAAGTACATGGTGCGGCACGGTGATGCCAAATAGGTTGTTGTGGGGGAAGATGGAGTTCTACAAATGCAGGGCCGTATTTGTGTGCCTAATGTTGACAGGCTTCGTGAATTAATCCTTGAAGAGGCACATAGTTCCAGGTATTCTATTCATCGCCAAAATGGGTACCGCCAAAGTGCATCAAGATTTGCGGAAACATTATTGGTGGAGGAGAATGAAAAAGGATATAGTTGCATATGTAGCTCGGTGTCTGAATTGTCAGCAAGTTAAGTGCGAGCATCAGAGACCTGGTGGTTTGCTTAAGAAGTTAGAAATTCCTATGTGGAAGTGGGAGCGTATCACTATGGATTTTGTTGTTGGGCTCCTACAGACTCAGAGAAAATTTGATGCAGTTTGGGTTATTGTGGATAGGTTGACCAAGTCAGCACATTTCATTCCAATAGCAATTACCTATTCTTCAGAATGGTTAGCTGAAATTTACATTCATGAGATTGTCCGCCTACACGGTGTGCCCCTGTCTATTATTTTAGATCGAGGTATGCAATTTACCTCACACTTCTGGAGGGATGTATAGTGTGAGTTAGGCACGCGGGTTGAGTTGAGTACAACATTTCATCCACAGACAGACGGATAGTCAGAGCGCACCATTCAGATATTGGAAGATATGCTTCGCGATTGTGTTATAGACTTTGGAGGTTCTTGGGATTAGTTCTTGCCACTTGCGGAGCTTGCTTATAATAATATCTACCAGTCGAGCATTCAGATGGCTCCATATGAGGCATTATACGGAAGGCGATGCCGTTTGCCAGTTGGCTAGTTTGAACCGGGGAGGCTCGGTTGTTGGGTACCTATTTGGTACAGGATGCTTTGGATAAGGTCAAAGTTATTTAGGATCGACTTCGTACAACTCAGTCTAGGCAAAAGAGTTATGCCAACTGTAAAATTTGTGATGTTGCATTCATGGTTGGAGAAAGAATATTACTCCGGGTTTCACCAATAAAAGATGTAATGAGGTTCAGAAAGAAGAGCAAGTTGAGCCATAGGTATATTGGACCCTTTGAAATTCTTGAAAGGGTGGGGGAAGTAGCCTACAGGCTTGCATTACCACCTAATTTATCAGCGGTTCATTCGGTATTCAATGTGTCTATGCTCCGAAAATATCATGGTGAACCGTCCCATGTGTTAGATTTTAGCCCAGTCCAATTGGACAAAGATTTGACTTGTGAGGAGGAGTCGGTAGCTATTATAGCCCGGCAGGTCCGACAATTCAGGTCTAAGAGTTATCCTTCAGTTCAAGTGCACTGGAGAGGTCAGCTGGTAGAGGCATCTACCTGGGAGTCCGAGTCGGACATGCGGAGTATATATCCACACTTATTCACCAGCTCATGTAATCTTTCTAACTTCGTTCGAGGACGAACGTTTGTTTTAGAGGTGGAGAGTGTGATAATCCAAAATATCATCTTTAAATTTAATAATTAATTATGCATTCTAAGACCTCAAAATGAACTATTTATTATTCCTCGACTTGCGTGCGCAGTCCATTTAATTTTCTGGAAAGTGTTTATGTGAAAAATGGATTAAAATGTGAAATAGAGCCTTAAAACTCAACTGAGTTGACTTTGGTCAATATTTTGAGCAAAGGACATGGATCAGTGTTTTGACAGTTTCGGTAGGTCCGTATCGCGATTTGGGACTTGGGCGTATGCCCAGAATCGAATTCTGAGGTCCCTAGCCCGAGATATGGAATTTTGACGAAACATTAAAAGTCTGAAAGCTTAAGGAGATTTAAGAATTGACCGATGTTTGGTCGTGTTGATACCGGGTCTATATTGTGATTCCGGAGCCTGGTACAGGTCCACAATATTATTTATAACTTGTCTGTAGAATTTGGTGAGAAACAGAGTTGATGTGATGTGATTCGGACGTCCAACGGTTAAAATAGAAGTTTTAAAGTTTTCTTGAAATTTTCCTTGGATTTGGTGTCCGATTCGTAGTTCTAGGTGTTATTTTGGCGATTTGATCAAACGAGCAAGTTTGTATGATGTTTTAGGACTTGGGTGCTTGTTTGGTTTGGAGCCTCGAGGGATCGGGTGAGTTTCGGATAGGCTACGGATGGTTTGGAACTTAGAAAATCTGGATTTTTCTTAGCTTCAACTGTCATCTCGTTTCCTTCTATGCGATCGCGTGGCTACATACGCGATCCCGAAGACATAATGGCACTGATGAAAATATCAACTTTGCAATCACATAATAATGTCCGCGATCGCACAGTGGCAGCAGGCAAAGCACCGCAAACGCGGGGGTCAAGCCACATTCGCATAGGAGAAATGAAGGCAGAAGCTGGGCACGACATTTGTGCTATGCGATCACATAGGGCAGTAGGCGATCGCGTAAGGCTGAGAAAATGTTCTCCGCGATCGCATAAGCCCTTCTGCATTCGCGTAGAGCAAAGCTGGACAGCCAAACAAAAAATGTGCTTCGCGATCGCATAAGGTAACATTTGGGCAAACAGAACTTAAGTTCTGGAAATGGGATTTCGGCCCATTTTCAACCATTTTCAATTTTTGAGCGGCGATTCTTAGGCGCTTTTCACGGGAAAACATTGGGGTAAGTGTTCCTTATCCTATATTAATTATATTTCATGATTTCATACTCATTTATATCATGAATCCATGAAATTTGGGAGAAAAATCAGATTTTTATAAAATCTTCCAAAAACTTAAATTTAAGATTTGAAGGTCCATTTGACATCGGAATTTGATAATCATTGTATGGTTGGACTCGTCTCGGAATGGGGGTTCGGATTTCGTAATTTTTTCCGAGATTTGAGACGTGAGTCCCACTATAAATTTCGGATGTTTTCCAAAAAATTAGTAATGTGATGACCCGACCGGTCGTTTTGCTTTCTAGAACCCCATTTCCCTAAATAATACTTCTCGTACTTGCTTTTACTGATTTATGACAAGCGGGGATGGTTGGTTCGGTATTTAAAAGAGTTTGGGTTGAAATCAGAACACTTAGTTCCTTAAGGTTGGCTTGAAAGGCCAAGTTTAACTTTGGTCAACATTTTTAGTAAACGACCTTAGAATCAGAATTTGACGGTTCCAATAGGTTCGTAGGATGATTTCGGACTTGGGCGTATATTCGGATCGGGTTTTGGGTGACCCGGGAGTGTTTTGGCGCATAATAGTGATAGTTGGTTTTTGAAGGTTCTAGAAGTTTTTTAAATTTGGTTTGGAGCAGGTTTTGGTGATATCGAGGTCCAAACAGAATTCCGAGATCGGGAATAGTTATGTAGTGTCATTTAATACTTGCACGCAAAATTTGGTGTCATTCCGAGTAGTATAAGTACGTTTTGGCGCATTGGAAGTAAATTGAAGAACTTGATGTTCTTGAGTTTGATTCAATTGGTTTTAGGGTGTGATTCTTAGTTTTAATGTCGTTTTGGGCATTACGAGAGTTCGAGCGAGTCCATTTTATGATTGTAAACTTGTTGGTATATTGGGGCGGGGCCCCGAGTGTCAATCGGACGAGGCTCGGACCTATTGGGAGCATGGAGCAACAAATAAAGCTCCCAGATCTGTCATAATCGCACCTGCACTTGGTAAGCTGCAGGTTTTGGCTCTCAGGTGCGAGCCACGAGCCGTAGAAGCGAGAAATGGAGAGCAGCCCAGAATCTGCAGATGCAGAAGATTGGGCGCACCAGCGTGAGTGCAGGTGTGAGAGACATGGTCGCAGGTGCGGCTAGGCTCGCCTAAGTGGCCCTTCTTGTCCGCGGATGCAGAGCCTGACCAGATGAGGGAAAAGCGCACCTGCGAGGCAGTTTCCGCAGGTGCGGCCCAAAGCACCGCAGGTGTGGAAGTCGCAGGGCAGTGAGGGCTCATTTAATACGGATTTAGGCCATTCTTATCACATTTCTCTCACTCTTGGACGATTTGAGAGCTTTGAAGGAGGGGATTTCGACCTAGCTTTGTGAGGTAAGTAATTTCTACTTAATGTGAGTTCCATACATAGTTTATGGGTAGATTATAACATGTAAATTAGGAAACATCATGGGTTTAGGTGAAAACCTAGTTTTTTGATTAAAACAAATGAGATATAACCACGAAATTTGTTATGGAATTCAGTAAAAATCATATATTCATGTTCGTAAGGTTATGGGTAACAACCTTCTTTAAAATTTGCCGGAATCTGAGCATGTAGGCCCAAGGGTGAATTTTAGGAATCTTGCAATTTAGGTTGGGTAATCACTTAAATGGTGGAATTATGAACCTTTGAGCATAGATTGATTAGTTTATGTAATGTTTGACTAGCTTCGGGTCGTTTGGCATCAAATTTGGAGGTTTGAGAGCGTTCTTGAATTGGAAGTAGGCTTTGAGACGAGGTAAGTCTCCTTTTTAACCTTAGAATAGGGAATTAACCATATAGGTGAATTAAATAAATATTTGTACCAAATTGTGGGGGCTACGTACGTAAGAGATGACGAAAGTATGTACGTAGCTACTATTATACTATTATCCAGGTAGTCTAGGACCCGTATCATGCTACACTTAGAATGTTTGTGCCCCTTACTTGCTAATATAATCATTTAGTCATGATAGAAATTGATAAAAGAATTGTATAAGTTTAAATTCACTTACTTGAAGATTTGTATTAGATACGTGACTGTAAATGAGAAACTTGTATTTTCTTGAAAAATAATTGTTATTTGTGGATCGGGCCGAGCGCCTCGGTAGTAAATAGATGCATCTATTGTTCCCGTCGTTTAACCCTCTGACAGTGCACAGTTTAAATATTTTGTTGGATCGGGCCGTACGACCGAGGCATAATTGCGCATGCTAATTATTTGGAAATTCTCCATGATTTATTCTGCTCAAAGACCTTGAAATGTAAGTAGCTAAATGGTATTACTGAAATTTAAGTTATAATTATGAAAGAAGGACTTATCTCTTCCTGTTGTTGAACTGACAGTATCATACATGATATCCATGCTTAGTATAATGCTTTAATTACATTATTATTCGCCTAGCAAGTGTCAAGTCGACCCCTCGTTAGTACTTTTTCGAGGTTAGGCGGGATACTTACTGGGTACATATTATTTATGTACTCATACTACGCTTCTGTACTTAATTGTACAGGATCTGAGGTTGGTGCATCTAGTTACCCGCTCGGCGCGCATACTTGATCTTGGACCGAGACTTCAAAGTGAGATGCCCTTTCTGAGTCATTCAGCAACATGCCAGAGTTTCACTTTTGTGTTTATCTGTCTATTCTATTTCAGATAGTAGATAGTCATCTTTTGTATTTTCTACTAGTTTCCCACATACTTGTAACACCATGTCTTGGCACGCATTAGTAGACTTTGATTTTTAGTTTGGGTTGTAATTCACTAGTTATAACTGTTTTTAGATGTTTCCGTTTTTTGCCTTAAAAATCCTTTATTTACCCAATATTTTAAAAATAAGTAAAACTAAATGGGAAATCACTAAGTTGTTCACTGCTGGCTTATCCAGCAACGGTGTTGGACGCCATCACGACCTGACATGGAGTTGGGTCGTGACAACATGGAATCAGAGCACTAGGTTCACGTAGGTCTCACAAGTTATGGGCAGGCCTAGTAGAGTCTTGTGGATCGGTGCGGAGACGTCTGGACCTTTCTTTGAGAGGCTATGGGGTGTTAGGAAACTACTCATTATTCATCTCCTGTCGTGCAATTGACGGTATACTAAACTTCCTTCTTCTATTCTCTCACAGATGGTGAGGACGCGCACACGGATGTTCCAAACCTAGGAGGAGCTGCTCCCCCCGTTGCTAGAGGGCGAGGCAGAGGCCGGGGGTGGGAACCAGCCTAAGGTAGGGGATGAGGCCGTCCCAGAGCTACCCTAGTAGCACCACCATAGGATCTAGTGGAGGATCCCATTATTAAGGAGAAGGGCAAGGAGACAGCCACAAAGCCAGCCACAGTAGATTTCATGACATTACCGGGCTTTCAGGAGGTCATGGGCCATATGATGCAGTTCATGGACACCATGACTCAGGCTGGTTTATTTCTAGTGGACCCAGCCACATCTCAGGCAGGAGGGAAGCACAGACCCCTACTGTTCAGGCTCCTGGGCACGCAGCTGTGGTATATCAGACTCCGGGTGCACTACTTGTGGGCGGAGCCCAAATAGTTGCTGCGACTGCACCTGAGCCTAGACCAACTGCGGACGACGATCCGTAGAAGTTATTGGACAGATGGACTAGGTTGCACTCTCCTATCTTCGGGGGCGAGCGTCATGAGGATGCCCAGGATTTCATTGATAGGTGCAGGGACAAACTGCACAACATGAGGATACTAGAGTCTCATGGGGTTGACTTCACTACTTTCCAGCTGGAGGGAAGGGCCGGTAGATGGTGGCAGTCTTACCTTCTTGGCAGACCAGCAGGTTCTCCTCCCATGACTTGGAGCCAGTTCACACAGCTTTTCCTAGACAGGTATATTCCACCCTCCGAGAGGGAAGAGTTGCGGTATCAGTTTGAGCAGCTTGAACAGGGTCAGATGTTAGTGACCGACTATGAGGCGAGGTTTTCTGAGTCGTCTCGCCATAAATTTATGATGCTTCCTACGGATGCATAGAGAGTGCAAAGGTTTATTGCGGGGCTGCACTCCGGTATTAGGGCCAATATGGCCCGAGAGGTTGAGATGGGACTTCTTATCAGCTGGTAGTTGAGATTGCTTGGAGGATTGAGGGCTACCATTAGAGAGGGAGAGAGCAGACATAGTAGGGCAAGAGGGCCCGTTTCTCTGGAGAGTTTAGAGGTGCCCCGACGAGGGGCAGAGGTCAGCTTGGGAGGGGTCAGCCTAGCAGGCCCCCATATTCATCATCGCCACCTCCTCGAGGTGCTCCAGTGCGCCCCTATTTTCGCACCACACCAGAGAGTTCTTACCGCCCACCAGCCCTCCAGGGTTCTTCCAGTGGGTACTCAGGTCACCAGGGTTCTTCCAGCTCCTATCTTAGTGCCATGCCGGAAAGATCATACTACTCACTGGCTATCCACAATTCTTCCAGTAGGTCTACATGCCATCAGGATCAGACATAAGGGCAGCAAATTGTCGTATTGAGGGGCTATTTCAAGTGCAGAGCTCTCGGTCACATGAGGAGATTCTAACCCAGGTTTCAGGGCAAGGTAGTGCAGCAGGGCTAGCAGCCCATGATTTCAGCACCGGTTGTCCAACTGCCCAGAGGCGGAGGGCAGGCTGGTAGGGGATGTCCTAGAGGTGGAGGCCAGGTAGGGGGAGGCCAGTCAGCTACTTTTCAGTCAGGCGAGGGCCAGCCCGTCGGTGCTCCAGCCAGATTTATGCTTTTCCGGCTAAACCAGATGCATTGGCCTCGAATGTCGTGATCACATATATTATTTCTGTATGCAGTATGTATGCTTTGTATTATTTGATCTAGGGTCTGCATACTCATATGTGTCATCCATGTTTGCTCATTTTTTGGATATTCCTCGTGAGTCCTTGGGTACTTTTGTTTATGTGTCAAATCATGTGGGCGAATATGTCATTATAGATCGAATCTACCAGTCTTGTGTGGTCACATTCTGTGGTTACGAGACTAGGGCGGACCTTCTTCTACTTGATATGATCGACTTTGAGGTCATCCTAGGCATGGACTGGTTATCTCCATAATACAACGTCCTTGATTGTCATGCCAAGTCTATTACCTTAGCGATGCCAGAATTATCGAGATTGGACTGGAAGGGTTCCTCGGTTAGTACAGCTAGTCGGGTCATCTCTTTTCTAAAGGCTCGACATATGGTCGAGAAGGGTTGTTTGGCTTGTCTGGCTTATGTTCGGGACACCACCGCAGAGTCTCCGACGATTGATTCAGTGCTAGTAGTCTGGGAGTTCGCCGATGTGTTTCCTTCTGACCTTCCAGGTATGCCGCCAGATCATGATATTTATTTCCGTATTGATTTGGCTCTAGGCACCCAGCCTATATCTATCCCACCGTACCGTATGGCACCGAAAGAATTGAGGAAGTTGAAGGAACAGCTTGAGAAGTTGTTAGAAAGGTGGCTTGTGAGACCAAGTGTATCACCTTGGGTGCACCAGTGTTATTTGTGAAGAAGAAAGATGGGACTATGCGGATGTGCATTGATTACCACCAGTTGAACAAGGTTACCATCAAGAACAAGTATCCGTTTCCACGTATCGATGATTTGTTCGACGAGTGGCAGGGTGCTAGGGTCTTTTCTAAGATCGACTTGAGATCGGGGTACCATCAGTTGAAGATTCGGTACTCAGATGTTCCGAAGACTACCTTCCGTACCATATATGGTCATTATGAGTTTCTAGTGATGTCCTTCGGCTTGACTAATGCCCCAGCGGCATTCATGGATTTGATGAACAGAGTGTTTAGGCCTTATATTGATTCCTTTGTTATTGTCTTCATTGATGACATCTTGATTTACTCACGTAGCCTGGGGGAGCACGAGCAGCATTTGAGAGTGGTACTTCAGACATTGCGAGAGCATGAGCTATATGCTAAGTTCTCCAAATGTGAGTTTT
>AWOL01S0073326.1:0-11733 GCA_000715115.1 Nicotiana otophora | reverse complement strand
CACCAGTGTTATTTGTGAAGAAGAAAGATGGGACTATGCGGATGTGCATTGATTACCACCAGTTGAACAAGGTTACCATCAAGAACAAGTATCCGTTTCCACGTATCGATGATTTGTTCGACGAGTGGCAGGGTGCTAGGGTCTTTTCTAAGATCGACTTGAGATCGGGGTACCATCAGTTGAAGATTCGGTACTCAGATGTTCCGAAGACTACCTTCCGTACCATATATGGTCATTATGAGTTTCTAGTGATGTCCTTCGGCTTGACTAATGCCCCAGCGGCATTCATGGATTTGATGAACAGAGTGTTTAGGCCTTATATTGATTCCTTTGTTATTGTCTTCATTGATGACATCTTGATTTACTCACGTAGCCTGGGGGAGCACGAGCAGCATTTGAGAGTGGTACTTCAGACATTGCGAGAGCATGAGCTATATGCTAAGTTCTCCAAATGTGAGTTTTGGCTAGAGTCTTTGGCATTCTTAGGGCATGTTGTATCAAGAAAGGGTATTAAAGTGGATCCCAAGAAGATTGAGGCAGTTCAAAGTTGGCCTCGTCCCTTTTTGGTGACTAAGATCAGGAGTTTCTTGGGGTTAGCAGGCTATTATCACCGGCTTGTGGAGGGCTTTTCATCCATTGCAGCACCTTTGACTAGATTGACCTAGAAGGATGCTCTATTTTGTTGGTCCGATGATTGTGAGGCGAGCTTCCAGAAGCTCAAGACACCTTCGACTACATCACCGGTTCTAGTGTTGCCTTCTGGCTCGGGGATGTATACGGTATATTACAATGCTTCACGCATTGGTTTGGGTTGTGTATTGATGAAGGAGGGGTGCGTTATTGCATATGCTTCGCGTCAGCTGAAGATTCATGAAAAGAATTACCCTGTGTACGATCTAGAGTTAGTCGCAATTGTTCATGCTCTTAAGATATGGAGGCACTATTTGTATGGAGTGTCATGTGAGGTCCATACTGATCATCGCAGCTTACAGCATTTTTTCAAGCAAAGGGATCTCAATTTGAGGCAGCGTAGATGGCTCGAGTTACTGAAGGATTATGACATCACCATTCTTTATCATCTGGGCAAGGCAAATATGGTCGCGGATGACTTAAGTAGGAAAGCAGAGAGTATGGGTAGCTTGGCATTTATTTCAGCGGAGGAGAGGCCACTAGCTCTGGACATTCAGTCCTTGGCTAATAGACGTGTGAGGTTGGATATTTTAGAGCCTAGCCGAGTTCTTGCATATGTTGTTGCTTAGTCTTCATTATTGGGGTAGATCAAGGCCAGACAGTTTGATGATCCGCACTTGGAAATTCTTAGTGAGACGGTACTTCAGTGTGGTGCTAAAGAAGTTTCTATTGGCGAGGGTGGTGTTCTACGACTCCAGGGTCGTCTATGTGTTCCTAATGTTGATGTCTTAATGGAGAGGATTCTAGAGGAGGCACACAGTTCTCGGTACTCTATTCACCCAGGTGCTACGAAGATGTATCGTGACCTGAGACAACATTATTGGTGGCGGCTGATGAAGAAAGATATAGTGGAGTATGTAGCTAGGTGTCTAAATTGCCAGCAGGTCAAGTATGAGCACCAAAGGCCAGGTGGCCTGAGTGTAAATGGGAGCGCATCACTATGGACTTCGTAGTTGGATTGCCGCAGACCTTGTGGAAGGTTGGTGCAGTTTGGGTCATTGTCGACAGATTGACCAAGTCAGCACACTTCATTCCGGTTGTAACTACATATACTTCAGAGAAATTGGCCCAGATTTATATTAGGGAGATAGTTTGGTTGCACGGTGTGCCTGTTTCCATCATATCAGATAGAGGCCCTCTGTTAACTTCACATTTCTGGAGAGCCGTACAGAGTGAGTTGGGGACCCATATAGAGCTCAGCACAACGTTTCATCCACAGATCGACGGGCATTCAGAGCGGACAGTTCAGATATTGGAGGACATGTTGAGAGTATGTGTGATAGACTTTGGGGGACAGTGGGATTAGTTCTTGCCTTTGGCTGAGTTTGCTCACAACAACAATTATCCGTCCAGCATCGAGATGGGCCCATTTGAGGCTTTATATGATCGGCGATATCGTTCTCCCATCGGGTGGTTTGACCCGGCGAGGCTAGGTTATATGGTACTATTTGGTAAAGAATGCCTTGGAAAAGGTAAAGTTGATTCAGGAGCGACTTCGCACAGCAGAGTCCAAACAGAAGAGTTACGCTGATTAGAAGGCGCGCGATGTATCATTCATGGTCGGCAAGAAGGTTCTCTTGAAAGTCTCGCCGATAAAGGGTATTATGAGATTCGAAAAGAAGGGCAAGTTGAGCCCAAGGTTTATAGGCCCATTTGAGATGTTGAGGCGAGTTGGGGAGGTTGCTTATGAGCTTCGTTTACCTCCCAGTCTATCAGGGGTTTATCCATTATTTCACGTGTCTATGCTCCGGAGGTATCACGCCGACTTGTCTCATATGTTAGACTTTAGTACTATTTAGCTTGATGAGATCTTGGGTTATGAGGAGGAGCCAAATGCTATTGTTGCTAGATAGGAGCGGCAGTTGAGATCCAAGAGGATTTCCACGGTAAAGGTTCAGTGGAGGGGCCAGCCAGTCGAGGAGGCGACCTGGGTGTCCGAGGAGGATATGTGGAGCAGATATCCATACTTGTTCAGCACTTCAGGTATGAATCTAAACCCGTTCGAGGACGAACGTTTGTTTAAGAGGTGGAGAATATAACGACCCGACCTGTTGTTTTACTTTCTAGAACCATGTTTCCCTAAATAAGACTTCTCGTACTTGCTTTTACTGATTTATGACTTGCGGGATGGTTGGTTTGGGATTTAGAAGAGTTTGGGTTGAAATCGAAATACTTAGTTACTTAAGGTTGGCTTGAAAGGCCAAGTTTGATTTTGGTCAACATTTTTAGTAAACGACCTCGGAATCAGAATTTGACGGTTCCAATAGGTTCGTATGATGATTTCGGACTTGGGCGTATGTTCGGATCGGGTTTTGGGTGACCCGGGAGTGTTTTGGCGCCAAATAGTGAAAGTTGGTTCTTGAAGGTTTTAGAAGTTCTTTAAATTTGGTTTGGAGGGGGTTTTGTGATATCGAGGTCCAAACGGAATTCCGAGATCGGGAATAGTTCTATAGTGTCATTTAAGACTTGCACGCAATATTTTGTGTCATTCTGAGTAGTATAAGTACGTTTCAACGCATTGGAAGTAAATAGAAAAACTTGAAGTTCTTAAGTTTGATTCAATTGGTTTTAGGGTGTGATTCTTAGTTTTAATGTCATTTCGGGGGTTTTGAGAGTTTGAGCGAGTCCGTTTCATGATTGTAAACTTGTTGGTTTGTTTGGGCGGGGCCCCAGAGGCCTCAAGTGTCAATCAGACGAGGATCGGACCAATTGGGAGCATGGAGAAACAATTGAAGCTCCCAGATCTGTCATAATCGCACCTGCGCATGGTCAGCTACAGTTGCGGGCTCACAGGTACGAGCCACGAGCCGCAGAAGCCAGAAATGGAGGGCAGCCCAGAATCCGCAGATGCGGAAGATTAGGAGCACTTGCGTGAGTGCAGGTGCGAGAGACATGGTCACAGGTGAGGCTAGGCTTACGGAAGCGGCCCTTCTTGTCCGCAGATGCGGAGCCTGACCAGATGAGGGAAAAGCGCACCTGCGAGGCATTTGCCGCAGGTGCGGCCCAAAGCACCGCATGTGTGAAAGTCGTTGGGCAGTGAGGGCTCATTTAATACAGACTTAGACCATTTTTATTACATTTTATCTCACTCTTGGGCGATTTAAGAGCATTGAAGGAGGGGATTTCGACCTAGCTTGGTGAGGTAAGTAATTTCTACTTAATGTGAATTACATACATAATTTATGGGTAGATTATAACATGTAAATTAGGAAAAATCATGGGTTTAGGTGAAAACCTAGGTTTTTCATTAAAACAAATGAGATTTAACCACGAAATATGTTATGGAATTCAGTAAAAATCATATATATGCATGTTCCTAAGGTTATGGGTAACAACCTTCTTTAAAATTTTCCGGAATCTGAGCATGTGGGCCCGAGGGTGAATTTTAGGAATCTTGCAATTTAGGTTGGGTAATCACTTAAATGGTGGAATTATGAATCTTTGAGCATAGATTGATTAGTTTATGTAATGTTTGACTAGCTTCGGGTCGTTTGGCGTCAAATTCGGAAGTTTGAGGGCGTTCTTGAATTGGGAAGTAGGCTTTGAGACGAGATAAGTCTCCTTTATAACCTTGTAAGAGGGAATTAACACCATAGGTAAATTAAATAAATATTTGCACCAAATTGTGGGGGCTACGTACGTACGAGGTGACGAGAGTCCGTACGTAGCTACTATTATTCTATTGTCCGGGTAGTCTAGGACCCGTATCATGCTACACTTGGAATATTTGTACCCTTAGTTGCTAATATAATCATTTAGTCATGATAGAAATTCATAAAAGAATTGTATAAGTTTAAATTCACTTACTTGAAAATTTATATGAGATACTTGAATGTAAATGAGAAACTTGTATTTTCTTGAAAAATAATTCTTATTTGTGGATCGGGCCGAGCGCCTCGGTAGTAAATAGATGCATCTATGGTTCGCGCCGTTCGACCCTCCGACAGTGCACAGTTTAAATATTTTATTGGATCGGGCGATACGACCTCGACATAATTTTGCATGCTAATTATTTAGAAATTCTCCATGATTTATTCTGCTCAAAGGCCTTGAAATGTAAGTTGCTAAATGGTATTACTGAAATTTAAGTTATAATTATGAAAGAAGGACTTATCTCTTCCTGTTGTTGAACTGACAGTATTATTCATGATATCCATGCTTAGTATAATGCTTTAATTACATTATTATTGGCCTAGTAAGTATCAAGTCGACCCCTTGTCACTACTTCTTCGAGGTTAGGCGGGATATTTACTGGTACATATTGTTTATGTACTCATACTATGCTTATGTACTTAATTGTACAGAATCTGAGGTTGGTGCATCTAGTTATCCGCGCGGCGCGCATACTTGATCTTGGACCGAGACTTCACGGTGAGCTGCCCCTTCTGAGCCGTTCAGCAGCATGCTGAAGTTTCTCTTTTGTGTTTATCTGTCTATTCTGTTCTAGACAGTAGGATAGTCATCTTTTGTATTTTCTACTAATTTCTCACATACTTGTGACACCAGATCTTGGCACGCATTAGTAGACTTTGATTTTTAGTTTGGGTTGTAATTCAATAGTTATAACTGTTTTTAGATGTTTCCGTTTATTTGCCTTAAAAATCCTTTATTTACGAAATATTTAAAAATAAGTAAAACTAAATGGGAAATCACTAAGTTGTTCACTGTTGGCTTGTCCAGCAACGGTGTTGGACGCCATCACGGCCTGACATGGAGTTGGATCGTGACAAGTAAATTCATATGGAATTAATTCCTATGATTTGTATTGAGTATATAGAATTGTTTGTGAACAGATTTAAAACTTTTAGAGTCAAATTTAAAAAATGACTAATATTATTCTAACGTTGGCTTGCTTAGCAAGTGAAATGTTAGGCGTCATCACGGTCCGAAGGTGGAAATTTTGATTCGTGACACTTGCATTCTTTTGTAAGAACAATTGTCTTTGTTTTTATAGTTCTAGACATGGCAAAACAGCCTAGCATGGGAAGGAAAAAGATAAAAATTGCAAAAATAGAGATGAAGAATCACCTCCAAGTTACCTTTTCCAAACATCGTTCAGGACTTTTCAAGAAAGTTAGTGAACTATGTACACCGTGTGGAGTTGAAATCGCCATTATAGTTTTCTCCCCTGCAAAAAAAGTTTACTCTTTTGGCCACCCTAATGTTGAGTCCATTATTGATAGGTTTCTTTAAGAAATCCTCATCCAATAATCTCCAATCGACTTCATTTCGTTGAGGGTCAACGACATGTCAATGTCCTTGACCTCAATTTGAAACTCACTCAAATTCTTGCTCAGCTTGAAGTTGAGAAGAAAAAGGGAGAAACACTTGATCAAATGAGGAAAACTAGGCAAAATGAATATTGGTGGGAAGTCCCTATAAGTAAACTTGCTTTATATGAGCTTAAGCATTTAAAGGACTCAATGGAAGACTTGAACAAGAATGTAACCACTCATCAGAATAGTATTTGTTCCTCTTTCATTGCAAATGGTGTTGGGTTTTTTGATAACTACCACATCAAGCCATTTATGGATGTATCAAATTACACTCATAACCTTACCTTGGATTATGATCATGGATTCTTTTAATCTTTCCCCCCTTATTTTATTTTGGTTAAGTTAATCTAGCCGGCACCTCACTGGTGGCCTTTGGTCTGAGTTTTTTGTTTATCAGCTTGTGTATTGCAATTAAGGAACAAAAAGATGTTGGCTGATCTCAATAGACGTTTCATTATTAAATGATATTAATATAGCGTAATGTTTATTCCGTATTCTAATTATAGGCAATTGCTTTTATAATTATCTTTTAGGTAACCTGACTATATAAAACAATTCGCTAACTACCAAATCAGTAAGTAACTAAATCAGCTTGGTGACCGAGGGCTTGCATGGAGGCGGCATTGCGACCACAGGCTTGGATGTCACTTCAACATTTCACTGCTTTTTTGAGGCCCGAATGAAGGCGTATATGTCAAACGGATATGCGATTGAAAAACATCCAGCCATTACTATAAAAACTATTGGACATCAATGGTATCAGAGTGCACCTCTTTAGGAGGCTGATTAAATCTTAATAAAAATTTTAAGCCTGTTTAAGGTAGAGGTAATAAAGGGAACTGTAGGAGGCTGAAAATTGTAGTGCACTAGCTCTAGCTAGTTAGCGCAACAACTTAGTGTCTTGTTTTTTAATTTTGCTAAAATTTGTTATTATAACAACTGACCAGCTTGAGATAATTAATCAGAATCCAAAAAAACTTTTTATTAACTTTTTCAATAGTTTAACTACAAGTATAGAGAACGAGTGGATTTCTTGTTAGCAGCGAGGTTTTAAGGGTATCAAAATCTCATTGTTTTGGACTTCTTTATTCCTAAGTTAAAAGTACTTTACCTGCTTTAAGTTGATGTATTTTCTTAAAACATATTTTCCTCTGACCAACCAAATACCGAAGAATAAAAAACCACTTACTTTCAAAGGTAATGTTGATAACATCCAAATTTCCTTGTCAACAAAAATAAGCTGCTACACTAGTTGGCTGGCAGAAGCTCCCACATTTTACTTTGCTCAACACAATCATTCCTCTGCAGTTTTAACACAATTACTGTCACGATCAAAAAGTCCCACCACATGCATCATAATCTCCCTTGTCATTTCATATGAACACTGCTTGTCCTTGCTAATAAGTTGTTGCAGATGCCGAGCATGCTTCTTTCCTGTCCTATGTTCCTCCATTACCTTTTCAGAGAAGGTGCCTACTTTGCATGTCTCATACCAAAACTTGTACTCTCTATTTTGATGCTCCTTATTTTTTTTGCTTTTTGTCGACTGTATTATTTGCATTATTTTTCAAGTCATCTGCATTTGCAACATTGTCGCTTGAACCTGATGAGCTTTCATCTGACTTCTGTCCTAGTCTCGTATCATCGCAAGATTCTACAAGGAGACTCTCCTCTTGAAGCAGCCTCCTTGCTTTTATGTTTCTTTCCTTTGCAGTGCATTTTCAGGCCAGCTTCACTTGACAAAGTGCACAAGTCCACTCCTTGACATTTTTCTTTGGAGCACTGATCGATGAAGGCTTGTTAGCAACTTCCGTTGTTGGTGTTATAGCTTTCCGTTTTGCTCCACAGGAAATCGTGTCAGGCTTAGCCTGCAACAACGCCAAAAGAAGCACTTCTCAAAAATTATTTCCTACCTTATAATGATACAAACAGGTTTTAAATGGATACACTATTATTCTTCTTGATTCTTTAATTAATAACTTCTCAAAAAACTAGTTTAAGTCATGATAATTAAATCCTTTCATGTAGAAGTGATGCAACATCAATCACAAAACTATAAATTCAATTATGGTCCTGTTAGCTTAAATAACTTATGTCCTGAATGTGTCACGACCCGAAATTCCCACCTTCGGGACCGTGATGGCACCTAACATTTCACTTATTAGGCAAACCAACGTTAGAATAATATTATCCATTTTAAAATAATTTTTAAATTTATTAATAACAAAGAAACAAATGCGGTTGTAAAGTCTAAAGTGTAGTGAATAATCCATAAAAATAACGGTGTTTAAATACCGTCCTAGAATTTGTGTCATAAGTGCACGAGCTTCTAGAATAATACAAATACAGGTATGAATAAAATAAAGCCGTCTTGAAGAAAACACAACTAAAATAAGGTAGACGGGGACTTCAGAACTGCGGACGCTGTGCAGTTATACCTCAAGTCTCCTCTGAATAACTGAAATTCGAGCAAGTATATGGTACACCGCTGGGACCAACTCTGGAATCTGCACAAGAAGTGTAGAGTGTAGTATCAGTACAACTGACCCCATGTACTGGTAAGTGCCAAGCCTAACCTCGATGAAGTAGTGACGAGGCTAAGGCGGGTCACTTACATTAACCTGTACGCAATAATAGTAATAACCACAATAATAGAAATAAATCAGATAACTCATTTTAATAGTTGAAGCCAACTCAGTAGTCATAACCAATTATTATTTCAATCAATTTCCGTTGCAGCGTGCAACCCGCTCCCATAATATATTCATGTTCAATTCTGTTGCGGCGTGCAACCCGCTCCTCCAATATATTTATTTTAATCAAGTCTGGTGCGGCGTGCAACCCGATCCTCCAATATGGACTTTTAGTAAGTCTGTTGCGGCATGCAACTCGATCCCCCAATATGGGCTTTTAATAAGTCTGTTGCGGTATGCAATCCGATCCCCCAATATAGACTTTTAATAAGTCTGTTGCGGCGTGCAACCCGATCCCCAAATATGGACTTTTTAAATAAGTATGTTGTGGCGTGCAACCCGATCCCCCAATATATATTCATTTTCATTGCGGCGTGCAACCCGCTCCTCTAATATATTAATTTAACAATTCTTATAAGAGAAAGTGCCCCAATAAATGCAATAATTAATATGAAATTATAAAAAACAAGCATACAATAATTGTGATTTATTTTTGAAACAAACAATGACAAGTAACAATTTATTTTTGAAATCAGGGAGAAAATAAGCACTTTGATATTTAATATGCTAAGTATCAAGTAGCAATTAAGATACATAAATTAAATAAGCATGTAACAATTATTGCAGGAATTTCAGAATTAATATTTGACAAAGAATATTAGAGAAACAATTATTATAACAATTAATTCGTGTCTTAAAACAATTTAAGATATTTAAGTAATTAAGCAACCAATTAAATTGACAAAGTATAGGTACTCGTCACCTTGCCTATATATCGTTGCACATGAAATTCACATAGCAAATAATTCAGGGGTTCTATTCCCTCAAGTCAAGGTTAACCACGACACTTACCTCGCTTTGCAAATTCCAATCAATTACTCGACCACAACTTTTTCTTTTGAATTTGTCTCCAAAAGCATCGTATCTATTCACAAACAATTCGATATACTCAATACGAATCATAGGAATTAATTCCATATGAATTTACTAATTTTTTCGGATATAAATCTGAAATTCATTTTAAAAATTGACAATGGGGCCCACGTCTCAAATCTCGANAATTTGTCTCCAAAAGCATCGTATCTATTCACAAACAATTCGATATACTCAATACGAATCATAGGAATTAATTCCATATGAATTTACTAATTTTTCGGATATAAATCTGAAATTCATTTTAAAAATTGACAATGGGGCCCACGTCTCAAATCTCGTAAAAACTTACGAAATTCGAACACCCATTCCGAGACGAGTCCAATCATACAAAAATTATTAAATTCCGATGTCAAATGGACCTTCAAATCTTAAATTTTTATTTTTGGAAGATTTTATAAAAATCTGATTTTTCTCCCATAATTTCACGGATTCATGATATAATTAAGTATAGAATCATGAGATATAATCAATATAGGATAAGCAAAAATTACCCCAATATTCTTCCATCAAAATCGCTCAAATATCGCCTTACCCGAGCTCAAAAATAGAAAATGGTTGAAAATGGGATGAAATCCCATTTACAGAACTTAAGTTCTGTTGCACAGGTTTTTACCCATCTCGAATGCGGTCAGTGCCTCGCGTTCGCGAAGCACAAATTTGTATTGTCCAAATTTTATCATTCGCAAACGCGATGCTTGTCGGGCTTGGCCTTCGCGAACGCGAAGGCTAATTTTCCTGACTAGCCGTTTTCCCTTCGCGAACGCGAAGAAGGAAACCAAAAGTAGATTTCTATAATTTTTTCAAGTCCAAAAATGATCCATTAACCACCCGAAATCAACCTGAGCCCTCGGGGCTCCAAACAAAACATGAACCCAAGTCCTAAAATATCATACGAACTTGCTCGCACGATCAAATCGCCAAAATAACACCTAGAACTACAAATCGGACACCAAATCAAAGGAAATTTTCAAGAAAACTTTAAAACTTATTTTTTCTTAACCGGACGTCCGAATCACGTCAAATCAACTTTCTTTCTCACCAAATTCGACAGACAAGTCATAAATATTATAGTGGACCTGTACCGGGATCCAAAACCACAATACGGACTCAGTATCAACAAGACCAAACATCGGTCAATTCTTAAAATCATCATACTTTGATAATTTTAATTTGTCATCAAAATTTCATATCTCGGGCTAGGGACCTCGGAATTGGATTCTGGGCATACGCCCAAGTCCCAAATCATGATACGAAAGCGCCAAAACACTGATCCGAGTTTGTTTGCTCAAAATGTTAACCAAGGTTAACTCGATTGAGTTTTAAAGCTCTATTTCACATTTTAATCCATTTTCACACAAAAACTTTCCGGAAAATTATACGGACTGCGCACGTAAGTCGATGAATGATAAATACTGCTTTCCGAGGTCTTAGAATATATAATTAATTATTAAATTTAAAGATGACACTTTGGGTCATCACAGAATGTTAGTATCCTTTGTATTATGCAACATGGCAAGCTAAAATTCAGCAGAAAGCAGTTAAGTGAAATATTACACTCCATAAGTACTTTGTTAGAATTCTAAATAGCATTCTGGTTAACTAAAATAGACAACAAAAAACCCTGGGAAGTGACTAGTGCGGACGGAATACCTAAAGGAAGAAAATCAGGAAACCTAGGCATGTTTTCAAGAATCAAAACAGATAGTAATACTTTCTCCATTACAACTTATATTAGCCCCTATACACGCTACATCCCTTAACTATGGAGAAACCAATTACTACATGTTAAGAAAGACGAGATTGAGTTTTAAGCTTTTCCAAGAAATTACATTCAGCAGAAAATGTTCTAACACACATATAGAGGAGAAGTTTATCAAGAAAGCTTAAACTAATAACTCCTACTAAAGTGTTGGAGAGATGTCACTCGAAGAGCTAACGAAGAAATGGAAGAGCATTTATCAATATAATACAGTGATAATATTTGCTTGAAAAGTTGAGTATACTTCTCTAAAGACAGGCTAGTGTCACAACTCGCATTTTGGAGTTGTGATTTTGGCCAAAAACTGGTGAGAAAAGGTCCTTCTGATGGTCTGACATAGAGTAGTCTACTCGGGCAACTTGGGCTTTTTAATTTTAAG